>JAVQJF010083088.1:0-89077 GCA_036023855.1 Gadopsis marmoratus | reverse complement strand
ACACACACACACACACACACACACACGTAAACTCGGTGTGTCTGTTTTCGTCCGCAGCTCTGTTTAACTTAATTCCTGTGGGTCTGAGGGTCGTGGCCATCCAATCAGTCAAGACTGGCCTCTACATCGCCATGAACGGAGAGGGCCACCTCTACTCATCGGTGAGCGCACAAACACAAACACACACACACACATACAGTATATAAGCATGGACCCTCAAGAGGGAGAAATTCCGTCATGTTTTTGCATGTGTTCGCTCATAGAACACAGAGCTGTTTGTGTTCAGCACATTTTTATTGGTCCTTTCGTCTTCCGTCCTGCTGAGGGCTTAATGTTTCTTTTTGGAAAACTGTAGGGCTTTATTGCAAATCATGTGTCGCTCATCCAGGTCCCAGGTGTTTTGGTTTTAAGCTGTGCTAATTATTTGTGGGAGACAAATGGAAGTATCATCCTGTTTTGACAAATCTCTGGCCATTCATAATGCCTTTATCCACAGGAGAAAGGACAAATCGTTGTTTTGCAATGATTCAGGAAGGTACGTCTGTTGACTCTAGTTGTTACTGTGATGAAAGATTTGAAGTGACGTTTTAATTTGTAACTTTCTTCCCTTAAAAACGGTTTCAAAAGTAGGCCTAGTTTGCAAGGTGTGCAAAGAATGGCTGCAACTATTATTTTCATCAATTAGTCTATTTTCTTGACTAATCAGAATATAGTGGAAAAATGTCCACCAATCTTTCCAAGGGAGAGAGTCATGGAGATGCAATAGATAACCTGAAGTCTTGTTAGAATAAAAATTGTATGAGGTTTCTTTTTAGTTTGAGTGAAAGGCTTGTCAGAGTTCGTGGATGAGACGAGCACGCTGGGCTAGAGCGGGCGTTGCATGATAAAATAAAAGCCTTTATCTGTCCGAGGACGAAAGGCCACATTTTTGAGGTTTTGTTCGGCAGAAGATTGGAGACAGTGAGAGATGATAAAAGACAAAGATAAATATCTTATAATGGATGCCGATGAAGCATATGTCAGATTATGAACAAGTATGCATTAAGTAAGCATGGATATATATATATAATTTTTCAGAAAAAAGAAACATACAGAATAATATGGAAGACGTGACTGGAGAGATGGAAGAAAGAGGTGGGAAGGGAGGTAGAAGATGAGCGGCCAGCTGCTACGAGGTCTGCTTGAGTGGAATATGAATTATTTCCATGCTGATTCTTCAGAGACAGTTCACACTCTTCTGCCGATGTCTTTTCTCCCTGACATCATCCCCCCTTCCTCCCCTTCATTTCTTTTTCTGGGTGGAGATGACAGGAGCCAGAGAGGAGGGGAAAGGAGGTGATAGAGGGGATGGGAGGAGAGGGAAATGAATGGGAGAGGAATAAAGGTGAGGCCATGACAAATCATGAAAAAAAGGTGAGGAGAGAACAAAGGAGAGAGTTGGGCGGCAGGTAAGGAAGAAATAGGATGACAAAGATGGGGAAACGGTTGCAGACAGAAGGGGAAATTATGGAGAGGAAAAGGGGTTTCAGACAAAAGAGAAAATCATGCAGAAGAAACGAGAGAAAAATATGGAGAGTAAAAAGGAAATATGTTGCAGACAAAGGCACGAGAGGAAGAGAACGGAGTAATCGGGAGGAGGAAGAAAAGAGATCTGTGCTGCTTTGCTGGGCTTTCTCAGCCTGTCGCTGAAAGTCACAGATGCATGAGGGCTTCCTGTAAATAATTGAAGAGGGGGAGTCCCCCCCCCCTACACACACACACACACACACACACACACACACACACACACACACACAGCAGAAATCCCCTCTAAAGCTGCATAGAGGGAAAGTGAGGATGTTTGATCATGTTTCAGCTCTGTGACTGATGATATCGAATATATAAATTACATACCGCAGGTCTAATTTATCGTGATGTCAGCACTGCTTGAGATTTAATTGGCAGGTGTGGCCTGCCTGCCTGAAGCGATACTCATTAAACATTATGAGGGTGCTATCACAGCTACAGTTTGTTTTATCCCGGCCTGAACCAGAGCGGTGACGTTTACCTTCATGCATGTGTGTAATTGGTTCAGGTTCACAGACTGAGCAGCGTGTTCATCGGACACGGTTTGGATCGTTCCTCCCGGGTTAGTTATTGTGGAGGTGTCAAGAAGTTGATACAAATCAGATTCTAGTTCCTGTAACTTCAGCTAAACATGGTGCACGTGTCAGCAGTGTTTGCTGTAACATATGCAAGATAGTCCAGGCGGCATTTCGCCCTTGGGAAGGTTTTTATGTAACAATATGTTGAGTCGCAGATGTCGGCTCGTCTCCTTGTGGCTATATTTTGCATTTTGTAGTGTGTGTATGGATTAAGTTCATTTGATGACCTCCTGCAGCATTTAAGAAAAGGCACTATTGTGACCAGTCGAAATGACCTGAACTAAAGTAGCAAACACGTGTTGAGAACATGTTAAGCACACTGTGACTGCGCTGTAATCATTAGAATCAGAACATGATGTACTAACTCTGAATATTAGTGTGCATGAAACAGTGGTTTAACAGGGGAAATCTTACCAAAATGTGACCCAGTGTGAGATGTCCAGGATATATTAGCGCTGCATAAGGCTAAAAAATGCACATAACAGTTATCCAAAGCTCAAGGTGGTGCCTTTTTAAATCGATTGAAAACGCACAGATATTTAATACAATATATAAAAAGCTGCAAAATCCTCACACCTTGTGATTCATTTTCCTTCTATCCACTAATAGTCTAATCTTCTAAATATTTCAGAACTAGAATATATATATTTTTATGAAGACTTCAGTGGGACAACACAGTAATGGAGGTATTTATTGTGAACCTTTTCATATTTTTCCAAAGATAGCAACAAAACGCTGTCAAGAAAATTCTGAATTATTTTTGTGATACCAGTTTTATCTATATTGCCTACCTCTGTCTCAAAAATGTAAATTTAGGCCATTTCCTTGTTCGGTGCCTTCTCTGTGCCACAGGGCGATTTGAGCCTTCTTCCTAAATGTCTGCTGCTCGCAATGATATTCCTTATCCTCTTATTGCAAATTGTTAATGAGGTGCTGCAAACTTAGTTATACATGGTAGGACTATCTTATTAATCCCAGATCCCAAGCATCTGGCTGTGTGTGTGTGTGTGTGTATGTGCAACTAACAGATGGCACAGTGAGCAATGAGCTGCTATGTGATAATTATGGAGCATGCTTGGGAAAGTGGAAAAAAAGTGCTGATGAGTTTGGGACTGTGTGTGTTTACGTGTGAATGAGACGAGGAGTGATGAGAGTGTGTTTCTGTGTAAAAGTGAGTGTAGTACACGCGTTTGTGTGTGTGTGTGTGTGTGTGTGTGTGTGTGTGTGTGCGCGCGCCAGGGTGGTTGGGAAGGTGTAGGTGTCAGGATGTCAGCTGAGAGGTGAAAGAGTAAATTGACTTTCAGCAAAATCGGCACAAGTTTCCTGTAACATACCACTATTACTGCTACTGCTACTCCTACTATTATTATTATTATTATTTTCTCCTACTACTTCTGTATGAACAGGGTGAGAAAGACAATTATTATGTTTAGGATTAAAGAGCACAAATACACATTTATAAAAAGGCTTTCCTGTTGAGAAGTGAGTGAATGTTTGAAGCATTTTCTTAAGAACGTTTTGTGGATATAATGCGTTGTTTGTGTTTATGAACGTTATGAACTCGCGTACAGAAGTGCCCCCATAGAATCTGCTTGTTTTTGAAAATCTGAATTGTGCTGACTGTCCACTGGCCAAGATTAGAAATGGAAATGTATTCCTTCATGCCTGCTCCTGTGACTCAGAGTGTTAGAGCCCCAGTCTGTCTGGCGGAGAGGGTCCTGGGAGACCGAACACCATCAATTCTAGTCCATCCTCCACCCATCTTTTTCATGCTCTTGTTGCTCCCCTTGTTTCTTTCCTAATACTCCTCTCTCCTGCCCTTTCTTCTTTAGTACAGGTATCCTCAGGTCATAGGAACATCTTAAGGTTGAGTACAGCAAAAAGCCCATGGTCACATCTGATCCTCCACAACAACCCTTTGTCCAAAGAGGTTAAGGCATGTTTCAGAAATCTAGCTGTATAAATACAAAGCCCATTTAAATCCCAATAAAAAAAAACCCACACAAATTTAATCCTCTAATAATTAACACACCAATGTGGAGAGTGAACCGAGACTATGTTTTGGTCTCGTCATACTGTGGACAGCTCCTGGTGCTGAAAAGCAGTCCAGTAGACTTTCCAGATGAATAACATAAAGTATAAAAACAGTACATTTTACTAAACAGCATGGCAGCATATTAAAATCAAAAACATGTAATTCATGAATGCTTTTTAACCATTACAGATAAATGTCTCACATGAACATATTTAAATGGCAAATAAAGGTAAAATAAACACATACTTATCTATACATATGTACATTCTTCAATCAATTAATACACTAATCTTTTCAGCCCTATTTTATTAAAAAACACTACACGGCGAGACCTTGCTCATCCTTTTCTACATTGTGGATTCCTCCTTCCATTTCCTCGTCACCTTCTCTACTCGTCAGAATGAGAAGAATGTTTTCAACAACACGTAGGTGTGTGTGTGTGTGTGTGTGCAGCATGTAGGCGTGTACCTCCATTCATAACACAGTACAACACTCAGACTGAGTGAGTCCTGTGATGTCGACATCCAGAGAGATGAGAAGCAAGAAGAGCGGCAGAGAGAATAAATGTTAGCCATGTGAGTCATGACGCGTGCACACGCAGACACACACACACGCAGACACACACACACGCAGACACACACACGCAGACACACACACACACACACACACACGCAGACACACACACACATTTTCTGGTTTCTTGAGATCGAATTAGTTGCTGGTGAGCTGTGCAGCGCTTCAAAGCTGCCACTCTGTGCATCGCGGCATTGAAGTACCACATGGCAGACATCATACTCAAATACCAGGTTTGGACAAAACTATCGTCCACTGGGGATGTATGTGTAGCCTTTTTCCCAGCCTTTGTCATGAAAATGAATGTCTGCAGGAGTCTAAACAAACTCAAAGACATACTCACCTTTTAACAAAGACTTGACGATCCGAAACGAAACCGTGGAAAACCTACCCGAACCCAACATGCATAGATTAATTTTTCTAAAAAAACAGAGACCTCATCAGAAGGGGACCCGGACACACCTGAATAGACCTGAGAGTAATTAGACCCGATCCAAATTCCAAACTCCAACACTGGCACCAGCTGCCAATTAACGAGCAGCTGCCATTGAAACGCACAGCAAACTAATAATAATGTCCTTAGGCGAATGTAAATCCATAGAAACTAATTCCAAAAAGAATTTGTTTATATGCTTCATAGACTAATTTAAAAATATAGTTGAAAGTCCTATTTTTACCTCAAATTCCAAAAAGTAATTATTTAATAGCATAGGCTACTGATTTCATTCAATATTTTCACCAGTGGTGTTTATGATGTAGCACGTGATCGGAGCGGATCCACTGGACTTGTCATATTGACACACAGACCCAAGACGGGTGGGATGGAAACGCAGTATTTTGGTGCTGACGGGCCTTCAAAATCATGGATCTATCACTCAAACACTTGGTCACTCACTTGGTGTCAACCACATGCAGGAACGTTAAATAATAAAAGGCTGCTTCGAATTAAAGTTCCAATTATTTACAGACGTCCGCTCTTAATACAATCCACTAGTTATGAGCTGTGAGTTGTTGCTCCGGCTCTGACGCACCTGATCCAGTTAAGAGCCACACCTTTTCATACCAATCGTAATTGGAACAGGTGTGGTTGAAGAACACGTGTCGAGAGCGGTGCTGTGATCGCAGTCAGATGTGTACTTTGATTCAGGTTGTCTGGGCTAGAGGACATCCTTTCAAGTCCCCTCTCAAACCACCCTCTTCATTTGGTTTGCTTTTATACGCTGACACTTTTCTTTGCACTCCTCCTCTTCCTCCTTCTTTTCTTTAGAATGATTTGTTTACCCACAATCCCCCTGGGTAATTAGTGCTGTGGTAATAACTGGTGTTGGAAACAAACACACCCACTCGCTGAGCAGTGCACACAAACAGACGCACACACGTGTGTGTATATATACACACTGGGATTAATGCGACTAAGCTCAAGGAAGTTGAGCTTAGTCGCATTAATGTTACGAAGAAGAGCAACTGCAACTGCACCCCGCTTTTAAATGGGGGGGAACAAATCTGAGCCATGCCTCCACATATTTATGAATAATAAAACTGTGACGTTGTCATTTTATCTCATTAGATTGTTATATTGATTTCAACCCAAGAAATTGCGGATCTGATGATAAACTCAGTCACAGCTAATGATTTCTTGGTTATAATGAAAATAGAATAGTGACAACCAGGCGTCGTTCAACCCGCTGATGCACAAGTATAAGTGTAGCTCCAGGCAGTCAATCAGACGGTCTTTTTAGCCCGTTAGCCTGGAGAGTCAGATCTTGACAGGAGATCTTGTGGCCTCCCAGTGATTCAGCAGCTGCCCTGGTCAGCGAGGTCACAGGCCGGAACTCCCTGCTGTCCCTCAGTGCGTATTGCGATGCAGCTCTGTTCAACAAGACAATGTTCCCAATTGTCTGTGGATTAAAGGCTTTGGGAAATTACAACTACAGCAGACCAAAGAAAATACACTGAAACAGCTCACAAGAGTATATTGTTGTGCTATGAATGCGCATCGACTGGGAGGCTGCCAGTGGCTAGCAGTCAAGCTGTGGTAGCACTGGGCAGCTCTTGTTGCCAAGTGTTGTTATTAGTGAAGCTTTGTGCTGTGCCAAGAGTTGAGATTTATTTTCTCTGCTTTTGAGTTTCTTATTTTTAGGACTTTAATGGACAGGGGACAAAGTGCTGCCTGTATCAATTTGGTATGTTTTGGGGCAGGATATTTAACATGGTAATGGGCTCCTCGCTATCTGATTACGGCTGTCTGAAAAACAGCTGCTATTCCGGCTGTGATGCATGATTGTATGCGTGCGCGTAAATCAAAAGATAACAACGCATGCATGTGTGCCGTGTGTCCACTTCCACAGAATCTCTGCAGAGCACAGGGGAGTGACAGAGCGAGGGGGGGGGGGGGGGCGATGAGAGAAATGCTAAGATAAGAGAACGGAGAGAGAGAGAGAATCCCCTGCTGTTTTTCCAATCAGGAGGCGTCGTCCTCCTCACTGGGTGATTTATTCTCCCTCACCACCACCCCACCCTCCATTTTCTTTCATTCATTCTTCCTCCCCATCTTCGTTCTGTGGGCAGATTGTGAACACAGCTATTAAGACATGAGGACAGAAACACATTCAGCCAGGCGGTGTTGTTAAAGTGACTCACCTGTAAGGCTGAGATTTTCATCTGAAGTGATTTTTATGGTTCACTTTTTATCTCTGAATTCATGCGGGGCGGGGTGGGGTGGGGGGGGTGGGGTGGGGGGGGGTGTGTTCTTCTTCAGATGAGGCTTGAGGCTGAGAGACGCCGCGACATCACACATCTTTTATTTTAAAAGCAGCATTAAATGATGTATGACCTCTCTGACCAACATTAATAAGTGTCTGGCACTGCTCTCTGCACACTAGCAAAGATCATCCTCCTTAACAAATGAATAATGAAACTGGGGGTGCAGGTCAAGACTAAATATATATATTATTAAGTATTAAGGACACTGTTAATACAAATAAAGCCATGGTTAGAGAGCGTTTGATTTGTGGCGGTGCATTTGTGTGTGTGTCACTGACATTGCCAATAGTTCAAACATTCATTCATCATAACCTGTCTTGTTCATTTAGTCACATTTCATATCCCAGCGAGCCCTCCTGCACCTCCCCTCCATTCATCCCCTAGAGCCACAAGTGTGTGCGTGCGTGTGCTGTGTATTGGTGCCACCCAGCCCTGCCTTTTAATAAGTGTCCTCCTATGTTAGCATAAGTGGGTGTGGTAGAGCACAAGATGTGGCACATTATATGTTAAATTACCAGTTCAAGTGTTTGTGTGTGTGTTTCTCTGTCGCACGCTCTTGCAGCCCCCACCCCCCCCCAGACACACACACACACACACACACACACACCCGTTGACCCCTCCCTCTCAGCGCTGGTTGGTTGCCACGGCTACAGTGTCGCCTCTCTTCCTCATGTTGCTATGAGACTCGGACCGACAGACCTGAGCTGAATGACAATGTGTCTGGCTCTGGCAAGAGGCCCACAACAACCAATAAGAGACGGTCTAGACAAACACTTCCCAATCTGGGGTCTGGGGACCTCGGGGGTGATTGTTTGGGTTGGCAGGAGCCTCCTCAGCCATATGAGTGGTAGTTTATTAACACTATTTTTTTTTCTCATTTCCTCAGCAATTGTCTTGGTGACAAAATGTGTCAGTTATTATACGCTAAATGACTGAGAGTTACTTCATGAAATTGGGGTTTAATAAGAAAATGCATGGAAGTAAGATTCTACAAGGGGAGACGATAGTGATTTTCAAATTCAAATAGTAATAGTTAAAGCTGCATTAATCAGTAGTTTTATGCTAACGTGGATCAATGACTATATTTAACATGAAAGGTGCTTCTCATAGTGAGAAATACCTCTGCAGTTCCCCTCAGCTCTGTGACGCTTTTTAGCCTTTTATAGCTCATTGTTTTGGCCTTTTCTGTTTTGGATTGTGTTTTTTAATTCTATCTATTCTATCTATCTATTCAGTTTTGTTGACTGATCTCATGCTGTGTTGACATCATGTACATGCAAGAAAACAGTAGAAATGTCCTACTAAATGTCATATATCATTGTGCTAAGCCGTTTCTTGACGTGACTATTGCTGGAGGAATCCCAGTTTGCCGATAAGTTATCAGAATGTCTGGAGCCTGACTTCTCCAGACTGTGTCGATTCTGACCTCCCCAGAAGAAGAATGTGTTGTGTCAGGCTGACTTTTCCTTGCTGTGGCTCAGTAGTGCAAGCGGACACCAGGGAGAGACGATTTTTCTCCCAGTAAAAATAACCTCGTGCCTCTGTGCTGAAATATGCTCTGCTGGAGGCGCCGGCAGCCGTGGAAAAAGAGTTTTGACACATAACAACAGGGCAGATGTGGGTGGGAGGGTTGAGATCTTTTGGGGCTTTGTGTCACCAGAATCAATCTGCTTTTTTATCTGTTTTCGTTTGTTGTTCATGTGCTGCATGCAGAGAGCACGTCAGGGGAGAAGGACATGGGTTAGAGCAATGCTTCTCTCTGTCAGCATCAGTATGGTTTCAATGTTTCTTACATCAGAAATCATTTTAGTTTCGTGGGAGAGGGTTTTGTGCAACAGGTTTGATGGGTGAACCTGACCAGTCGTGGATTTCTAAGGCCGATACAATGTCAATCATTACAAACTGTGCTGAAGATACAGAGTGTCTGAGTAGAGATACTTTACAGTTCAGCAATAAACTTTACGATCAACGGTGGCAGTAACAGTAAATATAACAGCTAATGTTGAACGGCAAACATTATTTAAATTTAAACTTCATTTACACAAAATACAGCACTATTAAATCTAAATGTATAAAAACTAAAGTCGCATTTAAAAAATACTTTACTGGAAAGTATTTTTTCTGCTGTTTGCGGCTCTTTACACATCTGAACATCATTCACACCGATATATTGACGGACATGTTGGCATCTAAAAAGACAGAACATTTTTTTTATATATTATAGTTGCCTCTTGAAATTGTTTATTTGTGTCTGCGGAGCTGCTAATATAACTACTTTATCAGTTTATTTTCTCATAGAAAATGTCTGAAATAAACAAAAAAAATGTTTCCTCTCAAGTACAACAGTACAGAACAAATAAAAAGAATATGTGGTTGTTTGAACACATAAAGTGCATCTAAGTGACAAGCAATAGATCTGCAGCACTTGAATAATTCTGACGTAATAATGTGACCGATATCTCTTTCTGTCTCTGTCTCCTCAGGAACTGTTTACAGCGGAGTGTAAGTTTAAGGAGTCGGTGTTTGAGAACTACTATGTGATCTACAGCTCTATGCTCTACAGACAGAAGGAGTCGGGCCGGGCCTGGTTTCTGGGTCTCAATAAGGAGGGACAGGCCATGAAGGGCAACAGGGTCAAAAAGACCAAACCAGCTGCACACTTCCTGCCTAAACCTATAGAAGGTAACATACATGTATACACACATGGACGAGGGTTAATTCCTCTGGCTTTTCTTTTTATTACATTTTTTGTTTGCAAAGAGATGTTAGTTTTGTTCTTTCTTTTAGTTTTATTGGGTTATATAGACACACCCTTCCTCCTTACTCCCTCCTCCTATCCCTCCCTTTGCCCTCCCTTTCTTCTTCTCCTCTCTTCCCAATGTTACTGTATCTCCTTCATCTCTCCTTCCTTTCTTTCCTCCTCCCCCTGTCTTTTCTTCCTCCACTCCTTTAGTTGCGATGTACCGAGAGCCTTCGTTGCACGACGTAGGGGAGGCGGTGCCTAAACTCGCCGGGGGCCCGCCTTCCAAAAGCACAACCAGCGAACCAGTGATCATGAATGGCGGCAAACCAGTCAGCAAACCTGACAAGGAGGAGACATAACCCCGCCACCCCTTTTTACCCTCCCCTGGCCAACCAGAGGCCAGGAAAAGCCAGAGACTCGCCCCACTGCTGCGCTCTCAAAAAACGAAACTGCAACAAAAGGTAACAAAACAAACAACAGCTCAAGTTCTGACTGGTCAGCAGTGGGGCCGCATGTCCCGCCTCACCTCTCTCCCTATTGGACGGATCTGGTGTTGTGGGGCAGGACCAGAGGGACGGAGTGCGGCGGCTGGTGGCGGGAGAGGAGGAGGAGGAGGAGGAGGAGGAAGAGGAGGACGAGGAAGACTGTAAAGTCAGGCCAATGCCAGCCAGATATTTTTGAACTGGAACAGTGGCATGCCCTCATGTGGGAGACAAAATGACTTCTTAAAGATATATAAACCAAACGAAACAAAAAAAGACGGAATACAAATGTTGTCTTCACCGGTATTTTTCTGTGACAATCTGTAAGAATGAGGCCCCTTCTTCCCCTCTTGATAGTACCGTTTTCTGTTGACAGGTGTGCTTGCTTACTGGTGGCCACACACACACACAGACACTCAGAAATCGACCACTTGAATTCGATCTTGGAGTAAATAAAGGACAAATTAAAAACATCAGCAAACATCAGGCAGAGAGAACACTTCAAACACTAAACACGGATGTTTCAGAGGATACTGAGTCATTGATCAATTAAGATTTGTCACAGGACATTCTCTACTAAGCTCACAGTGAAATGTACTTGTGCATTGCACACAGGGCAAACACATCTTAGGGCCTGTCCTTGGTTTTGATTGTATAGCTGTTATAAAGAGAGAGTTCTTATTTGACACCACATAGCTTAAAGCATGTTTGTCTTTTGAATATTCCTTTATTATCTATTTGTTATGTGGTTTATTATTCTGCACACAGAGAGCACTAGTGATTATCGAGCTCCATTGTTGTAGAGACACAAAACCGACTTTAGTTTCTACCTCTCTGTCTAACAGTGTTTTTCTTTCTTTAATCTGTCCCTTTTCTGATGCTATGATTTCCACATTGCTGACACAAGTAGCTCAGGAGCGGTGGAGATCAACCGACACGTCAAATGATGACATTTGGCATTAAGTTGCTCAAATGAGTTTGTAGCTGAAGTGCTGAAAACTAGAATGATTTCCACAAATTCCCTGTTTGTAGCAGCATGGAGTGTACAGGAGGCATGCTGGTGTCCAAGCAGCATGGTAGCAGACAGTGTTTACTTGGAGTAGCAGATACTGTAGACTGAGGTTTAACAGAGGGAGGGTCTAACTTCAAGATGGTAGAAAGTAGTACTTTTTATTTCTGTTGCCTTCCCAAGTACTTGAAATTAAAGGTAGCAATTAGCGTAATAGTGAACAGGGTAAATGATGTTAAAGCCACTATGTGTAGATTTTTAACATTTCCGCCTTTACTGCCCAGTGGCACTTTCAAAAGGGCAGTGCGGTAGGCTGCAATGCACGCCACTCCCCTCCAATAGATCCAACCTGGACCCGAGGACTAGAAGTCTTCACGGGTTGGCTTAGTTCCAAGGAGCCCGCACACCGCCTAATCAGGAGTGGTCCTGTTGTACTGTAGGTCTCAGGCAGTGGTGGAAGAAGTACGCAGGTATCATCACCAAAAACTACATAAAGCATCAAAAGCAAAAGTACTCGTTCTGAGGGAAAATGGCCGCTGTGACTGATCTATCATTATACATTATTATATGCAGGAACCATTTTAGCATTTTTGTACGTTTTTGTGAAATATTGGATAATTTCTGGGCCTCAAATAGTATTTAAATGAAACATCTGAGAAGATTAAAAGGGGGAAATCACTCTTGCCTACAACTCATATATAATAAACAATATAGAATATGTAAAATCTTAATCTGCAAAGTAACAACTATAACTTTTAAATACATGTTGTGGAGTAGAAGTATAAAGTAGCATAACAAGTAAAGTACAGGCACCTCAAACTTGTACTTAAGTAGGCTACAGTCCTTGAGTAAATATACAGTATGTCTAAGATCCCAGTGATTTTAGACATACGAGTGTGAACCGCGAAGTCCAGAAAAAACTGCAACTACACATAGTGGCTTTAAAATTGGCATGCACAGTGGCCTATAGAATCAGGTTCAGTCAGTAAAAAAAAGTATTAGAAATGTGGTTTCTGTAGAAAACAATGGAAACCACCAAACACAAATAGCACACCTTGGTAACAGTGTCAAATCAAACTAGTGGAATATGGGTTTGTGTGAAACGTGAAGAACTACAAGGCAGAAAATCGAATGCCTTGAAATGAAATGAAACCAAATAGATTCCCATGCTTTGCCCTCTCACTGTGACCGTCAACATGGCACCAATCTGTTCTGGGCTTCTGGTCCAGGCTTCCTGTTTACTCATCTTTCTTTAGACAGCGAGACTAGACGCCAATTAACTCCTCCAAACATCACACACACACACACACAGTAGTCAGTCATATTACTGAGGAGATATTAATACTGTGATCCCACACTTCATATTAGTGTCAGTGACAATGAGGCAGCACATGCTAATGAATATATTCACTAAGAAACAGAAACCGTGCAGCTCTTTTGTTTTGAATCCCAATTTTGGGCAAAATAACCATTTTGCATTTTAATCCGATCATTGAAACACTTGTCGTTTTTGCTGAAGATGAACGAGACCTCCGCTGACGGTACCAAAACTACAAAGAAGCAACGAGATCGAGCAAACCACCCTAGAACAAACCGGGCTGTGTGATTAATCCTCACAGTTGTTCCGACATGAAGCGAGCCCCCCCCCCAGCCTCAGCAACAGGTGTGCGTCTAGGTGGCAGGTGAAACGTTGCACTGCTGCAGCCAAGTGAAGCGGCGCCATGTGTTCTATTGTTGTCCCGCTGTGTTGTGCAGGGGATGCACACCACAGCTGAAGACACTGTGAGAATACTAGACGGCTCACAGTGTTTCTAATTGGCATTTCTCAGATTCCTTCCTCACTTACACATTTTTCTCTCTGATCTCATTAGCGGTTTCTTGCCTCCGTGTTCAAATATGTGTGGCGGACTGGCTCTCGTTACGTGAACGTATCTAGTCTAATGTGCCCGTCGTTAACCACTATTTTTGAAAGAAAAACATTTGAGACAACAGATTTCAAAAAGGCAATTCAATAAAGGTAAAATATGGTAGTGTGGGGGGGGCATGAGACATATTCAAGAGAGATCAGAGTTTAGCATTTCAAGTTTCTATATCACCAAACTGTAATCTTGATGCTGAAAATCTGCACGTACACTTGAAATGTATTTCTGCTGGGTAGTTATGTAGATTCTTGCTATGTGAGCGCCTCTCATCCCCAGCTCAAGATGTGAGATCCAGAGCGGCTGAAGATTTATGCTAAATGCTCAGCCTTCCTGGGTACCAGCTTGGTTTACCCAAGATTTCCAAATTGTCAAAGTCGCTTGACTTCAGCTTTGTCCTAACTTAAGTTTCCCTGAAGAGCAAAGTGGGTTGATGGTGATGAGGAAGGAGTCTGAAACCGGTGTTGTTTGTCTCACGTCGAAGAAATGTGGATGTAACATTTACTGACTACTTGTTGTGTCACACCTAGGGGGTTACTAGAAAAACAGTAAAAAAAAAAAAACCCTGACAAACAGGTCTGTAAACTTCCTCTTTAGTGTTTTTAATGTATCTTGTGCTGCCTCAACTGCATGTGTCTAAGCAGAACCTTTCCAAGAATCCACTTAAATGACAGTAGAGAGGACGATGGTTTTGTGCCTTTCTGAGCAACCGTTAGGAGATATAATGGGTTAAAAGACTTGAGGACAGCAACTGCTATTCGCTGAATAATTATCAAGCCGCTAAGCAGCAGAGGAAAAGCATGGACTTGGCACAGGAACCAAATCTTCCATCGTTGTTAGGTTAGCAGTAGGGTTCTCATCCTGGGAAAGCAGCTACTGAAGATATGTGGCGCATGTTCAAGAGTTAATGATGGCCGGGGCCGGAGCAAAATGGCCTGGTTTCCTGGCTACTGACCAAAGACACCGCTATAATAGTGTTTCCAGGTTGGTAATCAGAGTTCCTGGTTCAAACAACGAAGGCGCAATTACTGTCGCCGTCTCCTGAGAGATTTCTGTCCACTGATGGTCAGCCAGGTACCACGGCTACAATTATTAGGTATCCAGCAGTGGGCTCTGCGCAGGAAGGGAGCAGCGGATTTAATTAGAAGTGAGAAATCACAACAGCCCGGGTCACTTTTAATTTCCACAAATGAGTTCCTCTCGTGTTGTCGTGGCAGGTACACATGTAGCCATCTTTCTTTGTCCTGCATGAACTGTAGCGCTGAAATCAGAAGGCACAAAATGGACACAAGACATAATAGGACAAAAAAAATGCTTTTGTGACCTGACCACTGCAGTACAGGTGCACTTTAGAGACACAGGGACATGTAATGGTTAGCACTGTACTCATGATGTATCTTGTCTCCCTCAGGTTTTCTTTGCCGTTTCTCTTTTTTCTGTTCCATTTTATTCCTCTTACAAAAGACTGCCTTATTACATCTGAATCTGAAACGAGACCGTAGATGCGCTCTCCTCCCAGCTGTCTCTTTCTCCGAACGCTCACACACACGGCAGACACACTCCTCATCCTATTTTACTTTTCAATTATCCTTTGATCCCCAATCTTCTGTTCACTGTAACTATGCTAGCTTTCGCTCACTGATCGTTTTGTAACCATGCAGCCAGAGAACTTATTCCCACCCCCTCTTTTCTCCTCCTCCTCCTCCTCCTCCCTCTATTTGGACTGTTTCCCAATTGTTGCATGGTTTTCAAAAGAGGAAGATGACTGGGACTAATGCATGTGGTAATGTAGGAAATGTATTATCAAAACAAAACAAACATTTACAGCGTAGCACCAGTAAACCTTTGCGTCTGGCTCATGTCTGCCATCAGTTTGCACTGGTAGAGATGCCGATATTTGTGTCATTTATACATTCAAATCTTTTGCATTTGGTTCCCACTGGCATCAGAAACAACATGCAGAGACATATTTGTTTTTGAAGCATAATCCATCATTGCAATAATGGAGCAAAGGCAGAATGAATCAAAATGAATTCATATCGCTAACATTGTTACACTAATGCATGTCTTACGTGGAACACTTTCAACAGAGCATTAATATTTATTTCTGAGAGCAGGGAAATTATACAATGGCAACATGTAATTTATTGATATCCTTTGCTGTTTCCTTTAACAATGATGGATTGAGCTGAGCAATTTACTTTAGATGCTGGTAGATGTAAAAATAGATAATGGTAACTAGCCCTGATCAACATACAGTATGATGGTCTTGCAATACGGCCAGGCAAGAAGGTGGGCAATCAATCTTCTTAGGGACTTTTAGGTGGACAAGTAACAAAAAATGCAAATTACTCAGACCAACAAAGGTCTCTTCCATTAAAGTCAAAAGAAAGTTGGCACGGGTTTTCTTCCTCGCTCACTGTAGCTGATGGAGTTCACTTAGTGCTGCCATTGGTGGTCAGGAGCTGTATTACATTACTGTAATAGGAACAACAATACAGCCGCAAATCAGCCACTATTTTTTTTTAATCCTTGATATGTAGTATGACGCACCTGGAATGGGGTTAATATAATCTATAACGCACAGATTTACATGGCTGTAAGTGACTGTGCGACAATGTGTGTGTGGGTACAATTAGCATATATGCTATGCAAAGATGGCACATCAAATAAAGCCATAGATTTTTACACAACCTGCTATATCTTGCTAGTGCAAACCATGCTAGCTATGAGCCAAAAGCAAAATGTCACTGGGGCTAACCTTAAAGGAGATTACTATGTCTGTCAGTAAATGTACAGTAACCTTTACATACATATTATGCAAACAGTTTGTCTGCACTGTACAGTTTGTGTCCAGTCCATTGTATACACACAGAAAACAACGATATTGAATAAAGGATTTATAGAAAGGAAGTGTGACTGCACTGACTCATTCACTCCACATTTCATTTCATTTATTTAGTCACTAATCATTAATAGATTTCATCCGTTGAACATTAGTACTCTCACTTATACGTTTACAATGTCCACCTACCAGTATCTCTCACACACACACACACACACACTCCTCCTGATGGTCCCTTCAATAAAGTCCATTCATCCTTTGTGTTGGCCGAAGGGCAGGCTGTATTATCCACCATTTCAGCAGCAAAGAATTTGCACTAAGTGGCTGACTTTGTTTAGCAAATTGACAGTAGACTATTCAGCCACTTGTACAGTAACCCGAACAGTTAACTAAGTAAAGCCCTACAAAGTAAGAACCAGCATGTGAGTACCTTTGTTTTAAGCAGAAATATAAGTTTTAGCTTTAAGCTCTCTAGGAGTAATTAATCAGTAGCCGGCTGTACATGCGTATATCTTCCCGTTAACAAAGGAGAAAGCGACACAGAGAGACAGACCGGCCATGTAACAGCTACAGGCACCCAGGTAAAGAGCTGTCTACTCACTCTGTCTGCTGTGCATATATCTTATTGCCTTTAAGTACTATCAGACGGAGTGCACCTAGCAGATGACACTCAGCAGCTTACATTATATTTTGCCTTGAGCCCCCAGAAACCAAACGGTATGCTGTGACACTACCTGCCCCAGGCTTCCTGTGCTTCAGTTACTTTGTGTTGATTTCATTTATATTGGAATCTGCGCTTTTAATGTAACAAAATAAAGGTATTAATGCTAGATTTTAACACCGGCCTGCTCAGCAATAGGCATCCACGCAGGAGCTGCCTTGGGGCCATAAAATAATTTTAATTGCTATTTAGTTTTAAAGCGGATGCACGCCATGTCTGAACTGCAATTCTGATGCAAAATGTGAGACTAGTGTGCTGAAGTTTTACATGGGAAGCACACCAAGTCTGAGAGGAAACTCTGCTCCTCTTGATGTTTTGTTTTTGCACGTGTCAGCAAAAGAGTCTCGGACTTAATTGCCATTTACGTCCACTGCATTGAAATTGCTGGGCAAAAAAGCGGCGGAACCAGACAAGACCCGTGGTGATGACTCGGATAATTCACAAAACAAAACATGGGTTTCGCTGGCCAAAATGCTCTTTGCTTGCTCCGTTTCCACCAGAGCAGAGTAAGGGTATGATGGAAGCATAATTAAACGGCGCCGTTATCAGTATGGAGACAGCACAGCAGACGGGTTGACAGGCAGGAAGGTACACACATCGCACACATCGCGTCGTCTGGCCTCCTTTACGTGACAGATGAACCAGCAAATACTGTAATTAGGTGGATGCTAATTCAGATTTACATATGTAAATTGAATGTCAATTAGCTGTACTGTGAAGGGCAACATGGTGTTAAATTAGCAAGAAGGGGCTTATGAAAGACCTGCAACTTGCTGCCAATGAAGATTGTCCTAATGCGACCTACATTTCTTATCACTTCTTAAAGACTGGCCTCAGTTATTTTACCTTAACATGTCTCCCATCTGTCATTCTTTGCCGTTTCAGGCATTTGGTTTCACCCTCTGTTCCATTATCACGTGCATCTCGTGTGATTTGTCACTCTGCAGACAAATCCAATCAGACTACTTTAAAGTGATGTTAAGAATAGCTTCAGCTGCTCATTTGTAGTTCTTCCATGTTCATGTATCTGATGCGATTTAAATGCCATATAGGGCCTTATCCTGGAGCTATTGTAAGTCCTTTCTCTGTGTAAACATCCATCATACACCCATGCATCCTCTCCAGACCGTGTAAGTGACCATGGATGAAGTCAATGACAGGGTCTTCTGTCAGCTGAGTCTGTTGTCTTTTACACCGTCCGCCTGTTTCTCACTACTCTGTACGGGTAAAAATGTGTTTCAGGAAAAGCCGTTGTTTCTTTCAGGTTATTCAGATGTTGACTGACCAGGAAGGGTGAAAATGCCCAAAAAATTAAAATAATATGATTTTAAAAAATTGCAGGTGGATGGTGTACCGCCGGTGAAATTTGGACTGCATTATGCACAAAGCCAAATGGCTGAACAGTAATCTCTTATTAAAAAGCAGCCTAATATAGCCGGAGAGCAAAATGACATTTTGTTATCACGTAGCGCAGAATGTTTATATTTCCTTTTCTTTTTGTTTAATTTCATTAAAACAGCATTGACTCTGGATTTTTGGTCTCTTATCTGCCCATGCTGAAGCAATGTGTTTGAGGTGGCATTGAGAGCTCACTTGAGAGCCTGTTTCTGTCTGCCTCATTATCATCAAAGACAACAGGCGCACATGCGCACACATACGTAGGTGCACACACCCACACAAGCACACCCGCACACTCTTGTATGCACATGCACACAAAGGCACCGATGGTTTTCATAGTAATCATGGCCACTTCAAGCAACAATGTCCCTCACTGCCGCTGCCATGTGAACACCTTGTATCGCCAAGCGATCGACAACTGTGAAACTAACAAAAAAAAAAGAAGCAGTGCAGCATGTAGCTTGACACCACACACACACACACACACTAACGTAGGTACTGCTTCTCTGTCACATTATCGTTATTTCACTTTTAAAAAATCTGAATATTCCGTTTTCACCAGGGACTTTCTCCATTTCATGCTCTGAAATCACATCTAGATTATCATGGGATGTATTGATGCGTGTTTGTATGAAATTTGATTACATAACACCTACATAAAGCTCCTGTGTAGACGGTCATTCTGTCGCTGTCACTCATTCTTCATCTCTTTTCCCTGCTCGCACTTTCCTATTTGAGCCCCTCGCTTGCGATTGCTCCTCTTCTCCTCTTCTCATCTCCTTCCATTCTTCTTCAACTCCTCTCATCATCACCCACCCTTAGTTCATCACTCCTCCCTCTCTCTTGTTCTTCTTCCTCACAACACCAGGCAAGGGAAGAAAAGGTTGATGAAGAAAGAGGCGCGTGAAGGCGGGAGGAGAGAATGGAGTAATTTATCTCAGGTGGTAAGTGACATTTGATGGACACACACACACACACACACGCGCGCGCACACACACGCACACACACACACACGCGCGCACACACACAGACAGAGTAGGGCAGAGCAGCATCCAGTCAAGCTAACACGCAGTCTGAATACTGATTAACCAATCAGAGCCCATTTCTGCCTGGCACCAGAGATACAGTACTCGTTGGCTGCCATGGCAACCAAGAAAGCATCATAGCTGAAAGGAGAGGTAAGAAGTGCCATGTTGTGTGTGTGCGCGCACTGATGTTGGATTGAGATGAAGAAAATCTATCTCCTCCAGCTTGGACAGAGGAAAATGACAAGATTTAAAAAATGTATTGCTGAACTGATCGGCTCTAGTCTGGTTGGTTATTAACCTGTTTGATTAATGTCTTTGGCAGCCATCTCTTCTGAGGATGCTCTACGGAGCGTTTCAGCATCTTTCAGCTTATTGTTTTGGTTCTACAGACTGCAACTTTAATGTTTTGACTCACCCTTGCCGCTCTCGTGAAGGTCATTTCCAGCGGCTGCTTTCAAGCACAACGCTCTGATAAACTGTACACTCCCTCCCCAGCACCAAACAGCAAAGTTAGCAACTCTCTGGTCGACACAGTGGAGCATTTAGCTGCTAAAGAGCCAGATATATCCCTAAAAGAAGAGTGAATATTGGATTAATATTCCTCAGATGGCCAGAGAAGATGATGTGTGAAACTGCACGCTAACATTTTATAGCTAGCAAAAATGGTGATAATAGCAGCCGGGTGATAATTCGGTGACCCCGTTCACATTATGTGTAATTCATTCAGTGTTAATATAAGAAGACCTGATTCATGAAGTATGATGCTCTCACATGACATCAAGGCATTGTGACGAGTATTGTTAATAAATGTGATCAAAGGCTGGTTTTATTCTGGACAGAGCTTTGGCAGCAGTTTGTCTGACTGAAACATTTTATTATCTGAGAGGCACTGAAAGAGAGAAAAGAGAACAAAATTAAAGACAGGGAGAGCCTTTGTCTCACTGCTTTGGCAATATTGTTCTCAACTGTCATGCAAATGAGGAGCAGTGGACTGAGAAATACAGCGAGAGATGGGCAGAACAGAAAGAGATAGAAGTCTAGAAAGCCTTGCCTTATTAATCCATATGGACCCAACAGCAAGGAGCGTCCTGTGTGCACATTAAATCGGAAATTTATGAATAAAATGTCTATTATGCATCCACACGTTGTACGAAATAATATCTTATTGTATACTACCGCAGGGAATGTAATTAAAATGTGACATTTCCTTTACATTAAGATGTGGTAGAGTACATTATGGCACCGGATTTCTGCATGTCACCACACAAACCGTAGTATTTACTCATCCATTCCCCAAGATTTAGGTTTCACCTGCTGTTGCTGGCACACACACACACACACACTCACAAAGCCATGAGTCATGGGGCGGTTTTCACAGTAATCACGTCCACTTCACACTGCTGCATCACTTATCGTCTTTGTGGTGCAGCACCCTGTTTAGCTTGACCAGCTCACAGATTCGGCGAATTCAGTCGGTTCTTAAAGTGACCAAAACGGCAGAATGTAGTCAAAGTAGTGAGCTGAAGTGTAAATATCATCAAGGATCTTTTTTAACATTAGCATGGGCACTGTGTTTCACTCAGTTCAGTAGGGAGCCGACTTTCAAAGCATCAGCAGTGAGCTGGGAGGAAATTTGAGGGATTATTGAGTGCTACAACAAAAGCAGGCAGTGTTATCTCAGGTTTAACATTTAACAAGTGTGTCCTGTAACATCTGTATTAGTGGTAAATCCTGGGTATCCAGAGACTGTCCTCATCAGGAAGAAAGGCTGCAATTTGTATTTTTAACGTTGTGTTTGGATATCTTTGTGTAAGTCATGTTGTTAGATAGACGGATGGGGAGAACAGAGAAAAGGAGCAGTGGATTATTACAAGATTTTGAGGGGCACCTCAGCAGGTTTAATATTGAAGCCCTCAATATCAGAATTCATAAATATTGCATTTCATATGAATATGATTTCCCTGGCTGGCTCTCATCTGACAAGCACACACACCAATATCCTATTATAATGTGGGATATTCAAGTCTTCTATTATTAAGCTGCCTCATCAGCTCTTAAACTTACTAATAAGAGGCAGAAACAAACTCTAGTCAAGAGGGCTGGTCTACAGTGCATCTCACTCACTTATAACATCTGGAACATGTGTATATTTGTGTCTTGGAGTTTTAGGCTTAGGTGTTCAAATCCAGAGTACAACAGATGTGTGTTTTAGATTTTTCATGTTTAAAAAAGCATGCAGGCATAGATAGGTTGAATAAGATTTTATTTTGTATGAAAACGTCATTCCAAATCAAATTTGTAATAATGCAAATGACTAATAACCAAATCCAGCTCCATGTGTCTAGATAAGCGTGGTTAGTTATCTAGCAGCTTATGTTTATACTTTATTTGGCTATATACTCATATATAAAAGGTGTAAATGGTACGATAACCACATACAATAAACTGCTGCTTCATTTATGGTTCAATGAAACTTCTGTTTTTGACACAAATCTGTTACGGTCAAAAAGGTTGAAGTGGTGGAATTAAAACTGTTCGACTACTGGAAGGTATTTACAGTTTCTGAAGGCTGAAATGAAGAAAATGTATGAATGAAAGAGCACTTTGCCTCTGTTTCAAAAGTGAGTTTGATCTCACTGTGGCACCTTTGTGGCGACTGGAGGTAAAATTGGCAGTGGAGCATCTGGGAACAGTTCCTATTTCATTGGTTTTGTATCACTGGAAATAGAAGGCCATGGGTGGGAATGGAAAAGGCAAAGAATAAGCCAGAGAGGAATCAAAAGAACCAGCTTTTTGGGCCGTACAGGTAACTCAGCGTGTTGGTTCCTTCACAAAACAACCCCACTACTCCGGGTAGGAGCCATATCGAGCGGTTTTTATTCCCCCATCTTTAGAGCGTGACTTTGAAGTCACAGCTTCATGGCTTTGAGAGAGAGAGCGAGAGCGAGAGCACTTCCTTTGGAGATTTCTGAGAATAGGCCGCTTTATTTCTGTCTACCTCTTTGGGGGTACGGAAGAGGAAAAATGGACTGGAGCAGAGAGAGAAGAGAGTCAGCCAGACACAGAGATCAATGCCCGACTGCAGCACAAAGAGCAAAGAAAAAATAAAGTGTTTTTCTTTGCTTTTAGGCAGCAGTGGGTGTGCAGGTTTGGTGACCTTGGCAACTGGCAGCGGAGCAGAACATTTGATTGGTGTGTGTGCATGTGAGTGTGTGTCACATGCAGGCGAGGTCAAGGTGTTCAAATGGGGAAATCGATGCATTCTGTGCTTACAGATGCTGATTATAAACGCTGTTTTGTCCTCCCTTTGGGCAGGTAGTTTATTCTCACAATAAGCGTTTTTAAAGGAAAAGCTTTTTATCCTGATGCGTCAGACAGTTTTGTCAGTTGATCATAGTGTGAGACATGTCTGGCCTTCCAGCAATTTCACCCGTGGGTGCTGCCTCCACTCAGCCATTTCAGCATTGGCAGCAGGTAATTGTCCAGGTGTGTGCCGGCGGCTGTTACGGCAATTACTCTAAATTGTAGGGGGGGAAAAAAGAAATGCATTTTGTTAACCTGCTCTGGTTGACATTTTTCTCAATTAAGCTGGTAGGCAAGATCATGAGATGGATCAGGGCGTCAGTGTGTCAGACCACTAACCAGATGAAAGGCATTGAATTAGCAGGTACGTTTATCACATTTTGTCTTTCATTTTAATACTTAAACTATTGAGCTCTCTAGGAGAGGCAATAATAGCAAACTGGAAAGTTTTCTAGAGGAATACGCTGGACCCTTTACAAGTACAGGACAAATTTAAAAATCACCACCTCCTTGAAGGGGTGACAGTAAGATGCTTTGATTTCATTTCATTGTAGCCCTACAGAATAATTCATAGCAAGTTCTCCCACATTGCCCACTGTATGGTAATTAATGGCTGCTGTACAAAATTAACATAGGCTAAGTACTTTTTTGAGTAACCGTATTACTAAGCAAATTAATTCATACAGTATTCTTATTCCCAGAGTGCGGAGGAAGCTCATTTCTAAAAAAGACCGTACGTTGCGTTAATCATACAGATGTGTATTATCAGCTATATATAGACTACCATGGGCTGGATAGAAGAATGATGAGTATATGCTGTCTCTTTTTTATTACCTAAAATATGAAAACGCTGCAGTATTTTCATCAAACATTACACAAACAAACCCCTGCTGCCTCCCACGTCCCTCTGTCTGTCGATCTGGCTCCCTCTCTCTGTTTTTGCTGTCTGTCAGTAGAGGAGACGGTGGCATTTCCAGCCTGCAGACAGCTTCTCCCATCAGGCCCCATGACTGACGGCGGGAACTCCTGTGCGTGCGTATGAATGCAAGCGCGCTAATAAACCATTCTCTGCTCGTCCTTTAATGTGCCCATCAACCCATTTGACCGTCTAAGCTCAATAAATATCTTTAACGCAGGCCACGGCTTGTGATGCCGAAACGTCACACTCAATAACTGAAATCACACCGGCTTAACGGATGGTCGATCAGCTGTCTGTTTTGTCGTTAGAACATGGACATCCATTGTCTAGTGGGTGATTTGGTGACCCCTGGCCTGTCCTGTAGTGCCAGTCCAGTATCAGAGATGTTCCCGATGTACCCCCCTCAGGAAAATGTGTCAACTTTGCACAAAAGCTAGCTACATATCCTTACTAGAGATAATGCTATTTATGAGGCATGAGGATTAGCTTCTATCAAATTAAGATCTTTATTCCAGTAGTTGCCTCATAATCTAATAGGCCAATTATAGGGAACTTTTCTGAGCACACTCAGTTTAAATCTGAGCATCTGAGTGAATTTACTCATCAGAGTTATTCGGACGACTCTCGGAAATTGACACAGAGGCCTGTTTGGTACAAAATTTTATACGCGTGACCTTTTTGGAGACATTCTGAATGCGTATAAAAAAGACTTGAGAGTGAATTTACATTTTCAAGCCATCGCCAGCGCGCCCCCTCCCCGAGCCGTCTTCATGACCTTTTTGCAGGTATTACACCTGGAGAGTTCAGAAGATGATTTGTCTCATGCACTTTACTCTGGAATATTCAAACAGTGGAGCGTCGTCAGTCCCATATGAGCACATGCACGAGGTTGATAAACCACGAAGGGAAAGGGAAAGGGCAGCTATGGGGGCAATGGCAGCGAAAATGTCACACAGTGCTCCTTCTAAAGGCAGGCAGTGCCATTCCAGCAGAGGAGGAAGAGGATTTGAAAGGAACAATAAGGATACCTGGAGTTGTTTCAGACGGATCCTCCTCTTAATGATGCAGAATGAGGGAAAGCTTTTTCAAAGGTGTTGTACATGGCGTGTATGCAGTCCGGATGGTGCCACTGGACTGTTTCTAGACTTTGAAAGTGTCAAATTAATGCATTTATCACACGTGTTTAAATGTAGAAGCTGTTACAAAAACACCCCACAGAAAAATATCATTATATTTGCGAATAAGTAATTATATTACCTTGTAAGTCTTCTGTGTCATGATCACTGTAATCACTTCAGGGACAACTACCTTTAATTCCATCAAGATTAAATAAAGTCCAACCAGCACCAGGAGCTCAATAACCCACCCCAACATGTTTAATATGTTTTAAACAGTAGAATGTAAATTCCTTCTGATGTCATGTACTGTAAGCCCCCAAATCCCCCAAAACATTAACAGAGGACATGACCTTTGCTTCCTCGGTGGTAGCTGTGGCGCTAATGACACGTTAGTCTTGCTGTTGGGGCCGTCCTATGAGGAACTACACAGGATAAAACAACAAACTGTCGTGCCTGATTCTTGTTTTCCTTCCTGATCCGTCTCTTGGATCGTGCAGTTTTCTGACATTGTGTAGCCTGATCCTGGCTTTAGAAAAGGCTGCTGACGAATGAACAAGCAGATGTATTTGTTATTGATCGACTCCTCCTAAACTTCTGGCCTCTGTGTTTTGTTCTGATGAGGGCTACAGCCTTGTAGATACAGTACACTGTAGCCATGAGCACAACAAGAGACAGCCTCCAGCCCAGACTGCACCATCATGTCTCTCTGCAGCATGTGAACGGGCAGCTCTGCTGGACACCGAGGAGCTACAGCGCCATCCACAACTGAAAATCGTTTGATCAGCGTGATGGGAACTCAGCTGGAACTGTCGACATGTTGTTTGTCCCTCATGTTGAATACTCCCTCCTGTCTCTGCATGGTTGACCGCCTGCAGAGATGGCCTGATCCGTTCAAGGTGCTGGATTCTGTACAAATTGGTGTCCAGATTTTCCTCCCAATCTACTGGCCTGAGTGTTAAATTAACACGAGACGTTTCGGTGAACATAGCGTAAAACCAGACGAGGGTTCACTGCTTCATCCAAGTGGCAGAGAATTGGCTGAGACAGCTGAGACACGAGTGTCTCAAAGAAGCCGGGAGTGTCGGTGGATGGTACGGGTGTGAGACTTGCTTAAAATTCAAAATAGGGAACTACAGAGCAAAGCTGTCAAAATGTGGATGTGCTGAGGAGTCAGGTAATGCAGAGGAGAAGGTGACGTGCCTGAATAGAAAGAAGTAACCCTGCTGCAACATCAAGAAATCCAGCCGAGCTGAAGTGAGCCCACCTGCCCGAGTTTCTTTTTATGGTAGAAAGCAGCTGAGACGACGGCGTAAGAAGAAGAGGAGGAGACGAGGCAAACACAGAGTGAAATGTGCTGGTGAAGGACATCTTTGAGACTTGACCCTCTCTGTTTAGCCCATTCTTGTCTCCATTTTGTTTCCCTGTTTTCTCTTGAATCGACCTCCCATATTTTCTCTTTGAGCCTCGCCGTGTTCTCTGATGTGCTTCATTCCTAATAATTTCCGCTGTCAACAAGCGCACGACTTGTGTTTGCTGAGATGAAATTGCTCCAGTCGTGGCTTCTCTTCGTGTGTTGTCTGTCAGGTTTTACTCTGTGGGCGGGTTGCATATTATATCATATATAAATAATTCCAAGCATTCACTAACCATATATTGTGAGTTTTGTTCTGAGGTTGAGTTTTAAAGTTTAAACATATTCAACTGATTGGCTTTATTATAATGTCGAAGAACTGACCGCTATAGTGAGGATGCTGGCTCACAACTCCAGCGCAGTCTTTCTTATTTTAAGCTCTAAAGATCAATGTTTCATAACATCCCACAGGCATCTGACTGACATTAATGGTGTCTAGGACAGTATGCAATTATTAACAATTATCAAAATTGTTGGCAATCCATTTCAAATCAGGTCTGAGCGATCAAACTGAACATAGAAAACGAGTCCATAGAGAGGCCAAGAAAGCCTCGGACATCATCATGTGCACATGTTGAAGAAGAAGTAAGTGCAAACTAGTTATATATCTTTATTTTTTTCACCATTTCTCAAACCTTCCAATCGATTAGCCACCTCAGAGAGGCCAAAAAAGTTGGAGAAAGTTTATGGGATTTGAGGATTTCCTAAACTTCTCATTGTTTGTGATCTCATTTCATCTTTCTAAGTAATACACGGGGTTCTTTAAAGCGTTTTTGGGAAGGATATGCCTTTATTGAAGAATCAACCGTATGAGCTGACAGGAAACGAAGGGAGCGAGAAACGGGGAATGACATGCAAACAAAGGGTCCTGTCCAGACTCGAACCGTGGACGTACTGGTTCATGGTCAGCTCCTTAAACTCTAAAGATCTTAGTGATTTGTACGCCATGTTTATTGTTTCAGTTGGTCTGATTTTGGAATACCAAACTATACAAGATAATCAGAGGAAGAACAGCAACAAATAGTACTCCAACAAAAGTACCAAAGTACTTTTGACGGTCTCAATTAGTGGAACTCCCAACCTGGAAAACCACTTCAAAAGGTGAAAGTTTTGGGTTGGATGAGGGCACAATTATCCACAGCTGAGAGTAGTTTTCACACCTTGTTCAGTATCTGGGCAGAACTAGCTGCCTTAACCTCAATCTTCTGGCCAAATTAGCCTCATTAAAATCCCACAAATGCAAATGTCCAATTAATGCGGCACGTCTCTCCTCGAGACTTTTTAAAGCGAACTGTGAACAAAGGAGGCGGTGGTCCCAAACACAACGCAAGATCTTTTTCAAATCGCGGCCTTCAAGGAGCAGAAATCTGAAGCCCAGTTCTGTTGCGTCGCGTGCATATTGCAGCGTTTCTGCTTCCTGCTTTGAGTTACACTACATGTGCAGCAAACCGTGGGGCCAGCTGGCGCTCAACAGAGAGACGAGGATGAAAAGAAGTAACAGGAATTCATCCTTTTGATAAGATTCTCTCAAATACACCTGCTGCCAGAACTGCCATTAAATGTCTGTTCCTGGCTTGACAACAAACAGGCAGACATCTTTTTTTTTTGCTATGTCTCACCTTAAAACACTGTTGGAAGGTCGCACAATGGAGGATCAGGGCTCGAGTCAGTCGCAGGGAAAATAAGCGGCATTTTCTTGAATGGCATTCAGAGAGACTATAATGGGGAGCAGTGGGAGGACAGGATGGCCGGTGGACTATTCTTCAGCTCGCATTCATGCTTTTGCAGCATGGCTAATGCATGACAGTTGGTCGTGTTTTGTTTCAGCGGGTCAAACAGATGAATAGTCTGCTGCTGTGGGAATGGGGCATGTGTCATCCTCGTGGCTCTGTTGTTCTACGAAAACCAGACTCCAAATTTAACCACCACCTGTCCTGTTTTTTCTTTTGCTAATTTCATGATCCTGTCAGAGGGCACATTTGTTAAAATGTCAATGTAAAAACTTCCTATGAATAGTTGGACATTTTGGGATACGCTTATTCAAGATTGAAGATTCAAGATTCTCATGTTGCATTGTGAAAATTAAGCTGCAACCAGCAGCTCGTTGGCTTAGCTTAGCATAAAGACGGGGGGAAACAGCTAGTCTGCCTCTGTCCTAAGTTAACAAAAACCAGCAATCCACCATTTTAAATGTGACAATTTCTTCAGTCGAGGAAGTCACTGCTCCCGGCCATGAAATACAGTGGCACATAACTTTCTATAAAATCACAAACTGTCATTCTTAGACTCTGGTTTTGTTACGGATTAAACAACCGAGATATAACATGTTATTGGGGAACTGTTGAGATGCTGGAAGGCGGATTCTCCACCAAGGTCACCAAAATCCCTAAATATCCAGAAAGAAATACCAAACATATGCCCTCTGTTTTCTCAGAGCCTGGAAAACAAGTCCTCACCGTCACCTCTGGGTGGCAACGAGCCCTGAGGCTGGTGAAGGTCCAGATGTGACTGTTGGGGGGCAGCTGGATCTATTTCTCAGGTATCAGTGAAGGTTCACTGCACAAGGGCACAGACATAGAGGACAGAGTACACACACACAGGATACGAAACATGTAATGGAGAGTCATGTCCAGGCAGGTTAATGGGATTTTGGCCAGCAGTGATGACTTTTTTGAGAAAAACAATGAGAGTTTATGTTTTGAGAGCAAAAAAAGAGAAAAAAAGCAATCTATCATTTTGCTGCTGTAGTCTGCAGGCTGTCAAAAACACTTTTGAGAGACCACTGACACATGCAGAATGAACTGATGCCAGGTCAGTTTGTCTGGAAGGTGTTGCTCAATGTAAAGGTCAGCAGAGCAAAGCTATTTCAGTTGAGAAAAAGTGGGGCGAGAATGAGGGGTGGCGGGAATACTGGGACACATGTCTTGAGTGATCAGAAACCATTTCCACTGACAAACATCTCTATACACTTATATGTCACATACAGACACAGTACAGAAGGACAGGAAGGAAAAGGAGATAGGAGTAAAGAAAAAATGTCTGTTGCAGCTCAGCAATCAGGACTCTCAGCCTCTCGCTGCCATGTCTTTCCAAATTGACAATTTTCTGTGAGGAGTGTTGTCCACAAAGACGAGAGGTTGTTATATATATATACAGGCCTGAAGAGATGGCTCTCTGGACAAATAAACAGGTATTTACGCACACACAGACAGAGTACGCACATTTGTACAAACAGCAGAGTCAAACAATTGAGTGAATCGTTGAAAGAATTGGTTTTTGAGACAGAAATGAAGACAGATGGAACAAATTTCTCCAGTAAAAAGCAGAGGCCATGGTGGTACTGCATGTATGTGTAGAAGCTAAAGCCAGGGTGATGAAGTGTGTGTGTGTGAGAAAGAGACAGAAACACTGAGGGTGGAGAGAATGGAAGCTTAAAAAGAGAAGCTGTTGTGCCCTCTAGTGGTTCATCTGTTGCACAGCTCAGTCTACAGCACATACTGTTATCAAAAGTCAAGAATGGACTTACCTGCAGAAAGCATCAGGGTTATTCTATCAGACTTAATATCCCTTCGGAGCTACAAAAGATATTAGACATCTGTGTCTGCAGGCTGAGTCGAGCTCCTTGCCACCCTCTTTAACTGTCCGGTCTCCATTAAACACCTGTGTGTTTTTGCGAGCATCCATTTATTAGCCAAAGCTTTAGCGTGGGACGTCTTTCATGAACCACTGCTTAATTTGATCCCTCTGGCCCTGCTGATGTATTGGTTCATTTATGGAACTATTTACACGCCGTTCACTACTCAGCTGGTGAAAACAGTTGTATAATGTCTAACGTTTTGTGAAGTCTGAGAATATAACCCCTAATGATGTCATAGTGGTGTCACCAGGGTTAGGTTGTGAGAGTGCACATTTATTATTAACAGAAATCCTGCTTTATGGACTGGAGGTGTATAGTTTGAAAGATGTGGGAAGGAGGGTCTAATGAAAAGAAGCTGTTCAGTTGCATTATGGGAACTGTAGGATCCAGTGTTTCTTGAGCTTGACCCACACTAGGGACTGAAGGACTGGATATCTCTGCTTCTGAGGCTTAAATTTGGACCATTTTGGCTTTAATTCATCTCTCACAAGTCCCCCAACTTTACAGAAATGTATTTATGAATTCCCTTTAAATACTTTTCAAACAATTAATTTAGTAATTAATAAAAGAAAGTCTTTCAAGCTTTGTAGAACATATTTGTTATTCTGATTAATCAGATTATATTGTATTATACATAAATCATTATGTATAACAAAATAATTAAATGTTCACTAGGGATTCACCTGGAAAGCTTACCTTGAAATTATTTCTTGCCAGTAGGTGGCAGTGAGTCGAAGCAAATTCATATCAGCCCAGAGGCAGAGCTGCACAGCACCACCAGTACTGATGGCAGTAAAAGGTCAAACACACACACAAGAACACAAATTAATAAAAAACATTTTATTAAAGAAGAAGCGGGATGGTTTGTTTCCCTATAATCTATACATTATGTGCTATACAATGTAGAGGACAGACAGAGCAGGAGTGCTGACCCAGTTTCGTGTTTCACTTCACTCCAATTAAATTATTTTTATTTGTTTACACACGAGCATGAAGGGATTCGGTGTCAGAAAGCAGTTCACTGGTCTGGTGACCGTATGCAGCACTGATTTGTTCCACCGACAATAAAAACCAAATACAAAGAGCAAACCTGGAACGCTCAGGTGGACAGTCACAAATCTGTCCGTGACGTCTGCTCCTGAACTCAGCGCACATGCTGCTCAATGAAAACAGTCTAGGAAGGACAATCTCCCAAAACTGATATAAAGTTTGTTCATCTGCAGAAGTAAATGTTTCCCCGTGGAACCTTTCACTGAGCAGCACTCAAACTCAGCTTATAACTCAAAAGAAACCAACAAAAGTTGGTTCTTTTGCGTAATTATATAGTTAAATGTGAATAATGGGGAGAATAATAGACCAGATTGGAACACCGAGTTTAAATCTTTTGCTCTAGGAATCATGTGCTCCCTGACCCAGGAACAGAGCTCCTGCAAGCTGGGATCAATGCTCACAGCTGTTCCTATGGAAACGATTGTATAACTTGATGATTAAAATGCTACTTGACTTTTCAATCTCAACAAGCATTTTGGCAAAAAAAGGAAATCCAGCAAATAGTTATGTCCCACCACAGCAGTTAGGACTTTGATGATTATATATTGCTGAGCTGAAGCACTTCACTGTTCAGGATTGATTGGACGTGTAAAGTAAGCCATTTGAGGCTATTGTTTTTTTGGGTTTGGGTCAGGTTGACATTTCTCAGCCTAACAATCATACGGACTACAAATCCAAATGTTTTTATGGTCTTAAACAGACCACCTTGAGAGAATCCAATTAATAATTAATGAAAAGTGAACATTAATTTGGGCAGCTGATCAACAGCAACGATGCCACTTTACTGAACCAATTCCACCTGGATACTGTCAGCATCTTCACCTCGTATGCACACGCAGCAAACCTCACTTAATCACACTGCTAACAACTCACTTTATGTATTTCTGTATAATGTCGGAATAGACTCGTTTCAGAAAATAAACTGCCCAGGTTGAGGTTTATAACCATTAAATTCCTTAAACGTGGATTTTCATTTAGAAATATTTACATTTCTTTCAAAGAAACTGAAACACTCTGGACACGTACAGTTCCTTTAGTTTATGCAAGAAGTGAGGTCATTGTGGTTGTTGAGGATTGCTTCTTTGACATGATCCGGCTCTCGTACAGACAGAGAAGCGCAAACTGTAAACGAAGCAGGGAAACCACACTTAAATACAAACTAAACTCTTAATGACATTCTTTACATCAGTCAAGGTGAAGCCAGGTGCTTCTTGTGTCGTGTGTCTCACCAAAGTAATGGCAAATAATTTACACAAAATCTGCAAAAAAAAGGGGGCTTCTTGTCTGTATGAGCCGGTTTTTCCTCATGACACTGGAAGCAGAGCTGTCTGCGAGTGTGTGTTGTGTGTGTAATTCAAAATCCTCTGTATGACTGGACATCTGAGCTTGCACACTAAAAAACCCTGGATTTTAAGTAGGAGAGAGAGCTAGGGTTAGACCGATATACTGTTGTGCCAATACTGACCATAAATATTAAAATTCAATATGCTGAAGAGTCCTGTCTGTCCATACAGTGCCTCATACTGTAAATGCACCCCCCACACTGTCTCCTATGGAGTACTTGTACTAAATATCATCAACTTTAATCATTTTAATAACTGCTACAAATACAAAATTGAAAAAATATCAATATCAGACTCATATCGGTTGAACCCTAGCGAGAAGATGCAAAGCCACAGTTGTCGACGTGCAAAGATGCATATGTACACATACATACATCTTTGCATAAACTCTATGTACATACGGTACATTGTGTCTTGGGACTAGATTTGGCAACCACGCTGAGAGAAACAGGGTTTTGTTTTTCCTCATTAATAAGGCATGCCGTGTAAGGAGGCGGCAGAGCAGCTTTTATTTCCCTCCTCACACTCGGCTGGACACTTCCCCCAAATTTACCTCATGTCTTGCTGAATTTTGGGCAGTCTACATGTCAGGACAAGCTCTGAAAGTTGAATTTACTGGACTTTATTCCTTTGTGATCGCACTCGGCCGACTTCACCGGAGCTGTGATGTCATCACTTGGCGACCACCGCTGCTGCGACGCCAGAGCGCTGGATCGCTCCTCCAAGGCATGACATCATCTCGACATGAAGCGCTTTAAGTCCGCTGGCCCGGTCCGTCTCTGTGATGTCATACCCCACGGAGGCCTCACCTGCCAATGCTACCGGCGTCACGTCAGATGTTTGACAGTCGTCGCCCCCGGTTGGTGCCTAGTGAGGCTCGCAGCCTCGGCTCTCTGGCCCTGCAAACGAATTAGTGAGAAAGCAGTCAATTACAAAATTATGTTTAATAAAGATTTACACGGTCATAATAATTCTAAAAGTCCAGCATCTTCTCAATACACTTTAGCAGAAATATCAAGTAATGTAAGAAGGAATTAGGCGAAATAGTTTCGTAACACAGGGGACAGAGGACAGGGATATAACGATAGAATTTCTGTGTCCTTGAGGAACTTGTTTGTTTCAGCTGTTTTGGTTCCTGTGCTTACTGAGGTTTTAAAGGGCAAACCTGTAGTGTTCATTGAAGTCCAGTCTGAAGCTGAGGAAACGCAGACTCTCATCCGGACTGGTCATCAGCAGCACCAAGAACTGCTGGACGATGCTCTGAAAGACGGAGGGGGAGGCGTGGAAGGACAAATAGGAAAGAAAGGAGGGACAAAGTAGGAGAGGTGCATTTCAGGACGGGCCAAATGCAAATGACTGACAGATTCTCCTGGGGGTGGTTTCAGGCTGGTACCTGGTAGAAGTGGGTGAGGATGCGGAGCTGGGAGCGCATCTTTGGTATGGTTTCCTGGAACTCCTGAATCCTCTTCTTCTCCTCTGCTTCCTGTTCTGCCGTCACTCCCCACTGACCCTATTTAGGCAGGATTGTATTACACAGTCAAGTACTATTATGATGCCATCATCCTCTCTGTATTCAGCCCAGAAAACCCGGCCATCTCCTCCCCTTCCTACCTCCCCCTCTCTCCGTTGCTTCTTGTCTTCGTACTGCAGCCGGAGGGTTAGTTCCTCCAGTGCCGAGCGGTAGAGGGAGTCCTGCGCGTTCTGAAACTCGATGATCTGGTCAAATATGGCCCTCAGCTGGTTCAAAAGAGACTGCACAAACAAAATAGAAACACAGCTCAAGGAAGTGTGTGAGGAGAAGAGGAGGCAGAAAACATTATCGCGTGTGTGTGTTTTACCCTGCTGTTATTATCCAGCAGGCATCTTGAGATGATGGTGTCTAAGAAGACGTCGTGTGCAGCGATGATGTGGTCGAGGTCCTGAGCCTGCCGCACTTTGTTCCACAGCTCGTCCCAGGAGCACTCCAGCACCTACACACACACAAACAAACACGCACATTTTACCAAATGTATATGGGAATGACATTGCCCTTTTATTAAAAATCAGATATCATACAGTCAGCGTGGTCCACCTCTGAGGGTGGCGCCTCCCCGTCCACATCAATATGTTTTTCTTACAATTGCTATAATTATTTTATCAGATGTCTGAGCAGAGAAATGTTTACTTTTACTTTCTGACTTCACTCAACAGTAAAACCTGCAGCTAAATCAGCTTCAGTCTGCCTTAACTGCTAACGCATCTAAAACAACCTCATTAGCCTGACTTTCAGAATACTTTTAGTGTCGTGTGCAGTGACTTGTTTTGCAGTTGTTTTAGACTTGAACCTGCAACCTTCTAAAACTGACTTAACCCCACTAATGTCAAGGCTACTGTTGACCCTGTAAATCAGAGTACACTCAGTGTTGCATTAGCAGCCGCAGCAGACGCCTCCTGTTGTAATTACTACTTTTTACTGATGTTTTACAGCCTTTGATAGCAGCAGCCCTGCTAATGGTCTGACCTCGAAGGTGATGTAGTACTGCATTTGGTGGATGAAATGAACCATCTCGGAGGCCAGGATGTGACACTGATGCAGCACGCCGGACAACTCTGGAGGGTAAAAAGCACAACGGCAGGTAAAAATCGGAACAGGCTGCGGGTTAACAGCCTTTAAAAAAATAATCAAGGAGCAACAGTTGTGTGTGTGTTTGTGTGTGTGTTTGTTTATGTACCAGGCATGGTTTTGAGCAGCTTGGCATTACACATCTGTCCCTTCCAGATGTCCGTCAGTGTGTACTCCATCCTCTTGGCCCTCCACAAGAAATTAAACACACGCAGGTAGTGGCCCATACACTCCCTCGTAAACACCTGAAATACACACACATTCATATATACACATAATACAATTACATACATACAATTGTTCTGCAGAGATAGAAACATACAACATGTTGTGTAACTGTTGTACTATTGAAATTGTGTGTTACCGTAGCAATGGGTCCATCAACATGGTAGTCCAGACTGAAAACATCCCAGCCTGTATCACCAGGAGACACCTGGAGCCAACAAAGGACAGAAGTCAAAAAGATAAGGACATACTGATGCCACACACACACACACACACACACACACACACACACACACACACTCTCTCTACCTCTAGCAGGCGTACATCCAGCCTCTTGAGGATCTCTGCATTGTCATACTGGGCATTTGTGGCTCTGACTGCCGTCTCTAAGATGCCTGTCAGGTTGTGCTGGTACAGAGTGGTGGCAGGCCGCGCTAACTCCGGCCTGGGACAAAATATTTGGGATAAGATGAGATGAAGCAGATCACTCAGATGTATTAGAAAAGACAAGGCACATTAAAAGCGTGTGTTGCTAACTTGAGCAGGTCCATGAGGTGTCTGATGAAGTCTCCCTGGCCCAGCAGCAGGTATCTCCTCATGGCCTGCAGGTGCTCCAGCAGCAGGTAGTTGTGGTTGAGGACGTCCAGCAGGTATTTGCTGGTGTCAAAGTAGGCAGCATCGATCTTCTCCTGAAACGCCCCCTCCAGGTCTGAAAGCAGCTCTGCAGCTACGAGAGCGTGAAATTGTTCCGTTTTAATATTAATCTAAAACTGGTAAAACTGCACTGATGGTTATCTTCAAATACGGAGTTTTAATGTTTAGTTTAATAAATGCTTTCTTCCGTCAGATTGTAGAAAAAGCAGCATTTAAAAGAGTAATTCGTATTTATGCAATAGTCCATGTCATTTTTTAAAGATTAAGTCTTGCATGATTATTTTCTTTATTCCATATTCCCTTTTCTTGGTACAAAACTAGTAACGCATGTTGGCAGATATATCAGTTACATTTCTTTAATATAATATAAGTTAGTAGTTCAAAAACTAGAAAACAACATTAATGCATTTCTTATTTAAGCATGGGTGAAAGAAGGAATGGCAAAGTAAAGAAAGGCAAGGCAAGAAAGTGCTAAAACTAATGTGACTGCAGTCTGGATAAGCCACGCAAAAATCCTCTCCTGGTGCTACCAGAGCTCGACTGCTGGACAACACGGTGGAGGAGAGCGTGGTGCCCTTCGGTGGATACAGTAAAAGCAACAGATCAAACTGGTCAGATGAAGTCTCAATCAATAGAATATGGCTAAGTATACAACGCCATAGTCAGAAGGAGAGGAGGACAAGGCCAGTGAGCGGTAAGAGCATCGATCGCTGCCAGCCCTCTAGCCTACGTCAATATAACAATATCAATAGGATGAGGACGAAACTAAACAAGAGGCTTTTTATTGGTCAATGATGTCATTAGCACGACTGACTCAAAAATAATGCAGAGAAAGAAAACAAAACCCTGAAGAGTACCAATAAAGCCAGCAATACCATCACCGTTTACATGTTCAGCATATCGTAGTGCTACTGCGTCTTCTTAATGTTATTTGTCCCATTATGTGACGGCGCAAAATCCTCCCGTCCTAATTATGCCCAGGAACCAAGTACAGGTATATCCGTGCTGTGAAATTGTTTCACTACAAAACGAGAGAGAGAGCGTGAGAGAACATGGGAGAGAAACTGACCATCTTTGGGCGTGTCTGCAGACTTGGACGCTGCCGTGATTTTCCCCGGCGGTGTTCGGTCATGACAAACCTGATGCAGGAAGTTGATGGATTTACCGATCAGCAGAACCTAGGGGGAGGGGGAGGGGGAGAGAGAGATAATTAGATGATGTGACATGAGGTGATCAGCAGCGTGGAGTTAATTGTTAGCTGTAATGGAGATTTGTATTGTGTGTGTGTGTCTCAACAGGACGATTACCTGGTGTATAGCAATAAGCCTTCGCTATGGTAATGAATGAAGACGTCTGTGTGTGTACCTTGCGGGCCTGGTCCATGGTGATGAATGAGGGGATCATTGACTTCCTGAGGGAGTACTTGTCGTGCCACAGACGGTCTGTCTTCACGTTGGGGTCTGACGCTACAAAGAACTACATAAACACACACACAGAGTTCAACGACTCAGCTCTTCGCCTGAATGGACTCTAATGAAACTTTTGAAGAGAGTAAATTTCAGAGTCAAACACTGAATATAGAACGGCCGTTTGGTGCACAAGTGTGCAGGCCTTGAAGGAGGTTTTCATCCTTTGTCACGTTCAATTACATCGCCCACTTACTTCGGAGGGTACAGTAGCTTCTAATGGGCGCGCTGAAGGCTGCGTAGTCTTATCTATGACAATACATTTTGACACGGACTCCAGCTGTCCGCTTCAATCCATCTCTACCAAGCACTTTCCCACAATTCATTCTGAACAGCTATCGACACACTCGAGTTGCTGCTGTGTCAACCTGAAACGTCACATAACTAGTCCACAATTATGGGAGTTGTCTATTAATTTCCCACCTGAAAGGTGCAATAGCTTTGTCTTAGCTGTGTTCTTAAACACAGCACTTAAGAGCAGACTCCAGTCATAACTAATGGTTAATGCTGGACACATAAATACTGTGTGAGAGAGAAACACAAAGAGGGAGAGGGCAGGGAGAAGTAAAGGAGAAACATCCATCAGCTGGTTCTCCATTACACTCCTCTCATCAGTACTTATTTAAGAAGCTGTCCTGCCCCTCCCCTCTTTATTTCTCTCCTCTCAGTAATGTTCTTTCCCATTGGGGTCAAGCGTCAGAGCAGTTGAACAGAACATTGTTCCTGGAACGATCAGTAAATTCCTACTGGACCTCTGGGAACCAAGATGCATCACTCTTCTTAAGCGTCAGACACGCAACACCATATTTAGGGCTGATTAAACCCACAGCTTTTCTCTGGTTGGATGTAAAAGAAGTGTGTGTACCTCGTGGTAGGTATCTTCAAGCTCTCCGTCGTAGATCCACCTATACAGGAAGTTGAGGATGGGGTGCGACACCAGGCTGAGGATGTGCTGAACCAGCGCTCTCATCTGTGGATCTCCCGTTTTCCCATACGAATGCACCGCTGAGGCCAGCTCACCTCCTTTCCGACCTGACCGCACAGAAACAAACGCTGAACGGGCGTCCTGTTCACCCAACGCTATAATACTCAAATAATATATTAAACATAGCATGTTGATCCACCTCTCCAAAACCAAATACAGCACACACACAACCCACCTTGGCAGAAGTCAACAAGGGCGGCCAGCGTTTTGAGTCGGACTTTGGGGTCGTACATCCAGACCAGGAGCCTTCTGAGAGTCAGACTGTTCTCTGTGCACACGTTCACACCCTGCTCATCCTCCACCTGCAACTACGACACACAGATGACCAATGGTCAGCAGCAGACTTGAACACTAGACTTGAGCTTGACCTATGAACTTGTGAACAGCAAGCACGGTCTGATGCGTGTACCTGGGAGTGCAGGACAGACAGTAGCCTGTAGTACTCCTTCAACTCCTGGTGGAGCGAGGCACAGAAACTCTGAGGGGAGGAGAAGAGAGGAGGAGGACACAGAGGGGCCAGAGAAGAGATGGAAAAATACACATGAGTGGCAGATTAGAGACACACAGAACGCATCCACAGGAGACAACGAATGCATATGGCAAATGCAGACACACCTGTCCGACCAGTCCGAAGGCCCGGTCCAGGCTCCTGGCGTCGGTGTACTTCCTGACTTTGTTGTGGAGCCAGCCGAGCTCAGCCAGTCTGCTGCTGGTGTCTCTCAGGGACTTGCACAGCACCACCTGGTGAGACGCAGCACACATTGCATCTGTTTGTTCTGGTTTTTTCTTGTGATAAACAGGAAATGTATAATTTGTAGGAGGAGGAGTCCTCTAATATTTGCTCTCTGTTTATACTGCGTATCTCACATTACCAAGAATTACACAGGTCTAAGCTCAGCCCTGCAGATTTATGTCCAAACAGATGAACATGATAAAAATGTAACTACAGCGTTACATGAAGCAGATTATCGTAATTTACATCGAGTGCCCGCTATGGCTGGCGTGGCCGTCTTCCAGCAACAGATTTGTTTTCCAGCTGCGGGAGAGTTCACATTTAATGACGCATTCAATTTTAATCTGTTTAACAAAAGCTCTTATCCAGAGAGCATTACAGAGAGAAGTTAAGTGGCCAGAGACCAGTCCAAAATATCTCCATCCCGGACTCATTTATCTCTGGTCTCAGTGGCTCCATCTCCATCAGGATGGTGACAGCAGATTGACCACAAGTCTATGTTTAGCACCACTGAGAAAATATGGGACAGGTAACATCTACGGTCTTTCTATCGATAGACACGGGGGAGTAAAAGAAATTGACAGGACAGACAGAAGAAAAGAGAGGTCGATGTGGCTGGGCACCAAAGAGCTTCATATTGATCTGGTCAATCTTTCTTGTCCAAGTCCAATCAACAATAATAGTCTTGATATCATATCAACTACTGTGGATATGTGGTGGAAACAAATTCCCTCCAAAAGCAGCTAGTTTTAACTTTGAGTATGTTCTCATCAAAAAAAAAAAGAGATAGATTTAAATGATCAGATTCTCCAAAGAAAAAAAAAACCATGGTTAAATAAGCTGCTTTATTCATTATCAGACTATTAGTCCAACGAAAACAATCCATTTAAAGACGTCACGATTTGTTTAAATTGTGTTTAGACTGGATGAAAATAAAGGTTGTTTGCATGTAGAAGCCTAAAATATAAATAAGTGTTTTTACACACATTTCTCCCACTCGATCCGGTCTGCTCTGCACCGTTAGGTGACACTGGGTAATGTGTGTGCCCTGCTGAACTGATTAGTCCATTAAAAAGGTTTTACAGGGCTAGATGCAGGTTCGAGTACCTTGATGTCTATTTTGTAGCAGTTATCCTGGGCGCTCATCTTGATGAATTTGCCATCGATTCCCTGGAAGACGTAGAGGATGTCCCGCACCAGCGCCGCCTCGCCCACCTCCCCTGCACCGACAGAGGATAGAGATTTTACTGTCGGTCACTGAAGGTTTAGGCTCTAAGATCTGCATTTCAGCCCATTCAGACAACCTCATCACCACGTCATTATGTCGCTCACCGTCTCTGCGAGGTTGGACCACTCTGCTGGAGGGAGCTGGAGGTCCGAGGGGTGGTCGAGTGGGGAGCGGGGCCAGAGCAGAGGAGGGGGAGCAGCTTACAGGAAGAGCCCAGGCCAGCCGAGAGCCCAGGAGCGGACCGCCTCCTGCTGCAGACTGAGCAGGCTGACTGGAACACACACACATCTATGGTTGCTCTGAGGGTCTGACGGCATTGCTTAGATATTTACGGACAATAATACATTTTAGTGTAAATATTCACTGTTTCACGGTCTAAATGCAGTTTCAGGAGCACGTTCCACTTGAAATAAAACATGAGATAAAACACTGAATGCCATTAAACCCTTCAGTGACCAGAACCCCTGTCATGTTTAAAAGATAGTGAAAATCGTTACAGCACAGTCATTGTATTCATATCACCACCAATAACAGCTGACATCCAAACAGCGAGCTCAGAGATGTGATTCAAACTAACAAATACTAGATTTGGTTCTGACTGGCTCCGATAGAAATTCAATAGATTTGTACATCCATCTGCCCACAACCACCAAGTCTACAGTCACTGTGTTTTGTTTAGAATGAAATGGGCGGCTGCAGTTTACCAAGCCTAAAGCACACCGTTGCATAATTAAAGCACCACTGCTGTGTGTTTCCCAGAGTATGAATTATAATTCAATGCCAAGAGCCTGTTTTCCATGTTTGGAGGGAGCGTTTTCCTGTTCACGGCTTAAAGGTGAGCGCAGACAGCTCAATGGTCATTTGTAACTGAAGGACTCCTGCATTATTAATGAAGATAAATGGAATTAAATGGCCTTCTGATACTTCATAAAACAAATTCATGAGAGGTAAGAGAGGCAAGTTAATTTTCTGGTGCTAATTGAAGTTTTCTCTATCTGACACTGAGTGTTTTTACAGGAGGAGCATCGGATAAATAACCGGCTTGTGGTTCACAGTCGAGTTTATCCATTAAGATCCATTTAAACTGCCTGCACAGTGTGAGGCAACATATCCAGCTTACATCTACTGTACTAATTCAGAACATTACCACAGAGCAGAAATATATATATATATAAAAAAACATTCAAAAAAGTGTGTCTTCAACAGGTTTGTTTGTGTGTGGAAGCTCGTGTGAAGGTGCTCACCCAGCCAGCAGCGACTGCGGTGTCGGCGTGGGTCCATTCAGCGTGTACACTCCCAGACTGGAGATGCCGCTGGTCCCCACACTGGCTGACAGACCCGCGCTCCTGTCCCCGTAGCTGAGGGCCAGGCTCTGGGGCCGGGTGCAGTAGAACGGGGTGGAATGGGCGTCCCTGGGGAGGGCCTGGGCAAAGAGTGCCCCATAGTTTCCAACCTGGGGAGGACAGCTACACGGTGAGTGGATTATTATTATATTTATTATTATTAAGTACTTAATACCGAAGACAAATGTAAAAAAATAGAAAAAAAAACAACTTAAAAGCAAATTAATAACGAATGTAAGTAAAGAAAGTGACAAAAACTGATGGAAGACATGGGAGTGGAAAAATAAGGAAAAAATCTTCTCAAATGAGAATCTATATAAGCTATTCAATGTGTGTGTGTGTGTGTGTGTGTGTGTGTCTCTCTCACCCTACTGGACGGTTTGCGGGGGTCTTCAGAGAGGCTGAGCAGCAAGTAGAGAACAGACCAGCGATGCTTCAGAACACACTGTCAAACAGAAACAAAAACACCCCGTTAGCTAAACATCATCCCTCCAGAAGAATATCCTAAATTCATATTTTAAAAAGTTATTCACACGTAAGAATGGAGTTCTGAAGGAAACACCAACCTGAGTCTGAAGTTTCCTATGCAGCTCTGAGAACAGAGCCGCGTCTGCTTCTCTCCTCTGCTTCAGCACTGCAACGCAATCAGAGTCTGTCAGCTGGGATGTCAAAATCCTACAGAACTAACTCATTTAACAGATGAACACACACCAGGTTCCTGCAGGATTTGCACAGGTTTTTAAAATAACATTTTCTTTGCGTCACCTGTGCTTTACAACAACATAATGGAGGAAACCTTTCCACAAACATTTGAACATGGCTAAATTAAACCGAATAAGACAAAAGAAGTAAATAAATGAGTTGCTGAGGAACATGAGGTCCATCTGTCTGTGCTTATAAGAGCAGACAGGATGCAGACTGCACGGCTCGCTCTGTTCTGCAGCACAATGAAACCTTCAAACACTGAATCGAAAAGGAGCTCTAGTGTCTGTCTGCATTCACGAGACCTTCAGAAGTCCGATGTCTTACAGTTACATACAGTATTTTAAGAGCTTTTCAGACCTGAACAACCTCAGGGATCCCAGTCTACATTCCAAAAGGAAGGCGTGAGGGATTTTTCTGCGTGACTGAAAATGGAAAACTTGGTATGGAAGCTCTGGTATGACATGTCACGCACGCTGCAGCTCGGGCTGCGTGACAAACAGTATTTCTGCAGCTGGTTTTGTTGGTATTGCTGGAATAAATGACTTCATATGAGCGAACTCACGTGATTCATGTCAAACTCATCTAAAGATTTGATTAAATCACATCAGCAATCATTAAATTAATCCAGTCAACATGTGCATGTTTCGTAAAAAAAAAAAAGATACTTTAGGATCCAGTGTGTCCACCGGAAGACTGGAGATAAACATTCTGCACAGTAAGTGCTGCAGCATTATTGCTTTATTTTCTGCATCAAAAGCTTGGATCAATGCGTTTCCGCTAATGCTGCTACCTTGGCTACTATGAAAGTCCGCTGGGATTTGATATTTATAGTGTAATAAAGTTTTGGGGCTTAAAAAGGTGCAGTGCACACATGGTGCCCATATACAGCACCAGCTGACAGCAACAGAGATTTTGGGCTGGTGGACCGGGCAAAAATGTAATGCACTGAAGGTTAATGATGCAAATGAGCTCCTCGCCTCTGTCCCAGCTGCCTACAGTATGAACGTGTCGGCATCAAAAGGCACTTACACTCTTTCTTGATCTTCTCCGACACCAGGAACTCATCCCGCTCAATCGTGGGGGCGTAGTTGCTGCCGATGACTCGCACTGCGTACTGGAACTGGTGGGCGACGTCAGCTGGACAAAACACAAGTGAGGAGCAAAAGGTCAAAGGGGGTCGAAGCTGCAGTCGCGTTGAAGTGACTCCTGTCCGCCACTGATCCGAGCACGCAGAGCTTCCTTCCTCGGTGAGATGCATCCAGCAGGGGCCTGCAGCTAGCAACACACACAAGCGCATCCCATAACCATGCAAACTCTGTGTAGCTCAGCGTGAGAGCCAACCGGGCTAGCAACGCCCACAGATTGAGGCGAGCTTTATCAAACCCAAACGTGTGTTACAGTAGCGGCGGGATGTGCAGTGTCCAGCCCCATTGGCTGGCAGCGACGCGGACCGAGCCCCGCTGCGCAGATAGTGATGTCAAACTCGATTCCCAATCAGTCTGATATTTAAGCGTGTGCTCATTAACTCTTCGAGGCCGTTAATAAGTTAGTAATCTGCTCTTTAATTCGGCGCATGTCCCTAAAGGCATTAAAGCAGCTTCAACATCGGTGAAATGTCAACCTTCTCCCACAGTAACGCACTGGCGTCAGCCGGCGCAGCAGCGCAAAGAGTTTGATTATTATCAACATCTGTGCGGAAATGGCGAGCCGAAGTTGCCAGTAGAGAATAAACATTCAGCCGAATGCTTCACTTTATGTGTAAAATGTGTATCGCTGGCAACGACAAGGTGCGACGACAAAAGTGCCGATCTTTTTGAATGAGGTTCGCTTTGACGTGACCCACCGCACGCGACGCTTGTCCGTTCTAGCGCAAATAGCATGCTAGCGCTAACTGGTGTACCTTCGCTTTTCCCCGTGATTCTGCAGCAGAGGCTCTGGAGAAGCACATTGGGCGACTTCTGATCCAGGGTCGCCATGCTGTCGTGGCTAACTTTGACGTGTGTTTGACCGATAACTGAATAAATGCCACTGTATTTACATGAACTAACTCCAGGCGCCCACCACGAACGACGCCATTTTGACAAGTTAGGTCAAGCTTGCAAGACGCAGGACGGATGTGACCTCAACAGGCGCCGCGTTTCCGCCAAAGTAAGAGTGAAGCGTTTCTCACTTGCAAACTATCAGAAAAGATGAATGAATGAGGGTAAAATATCAAGCAACATTGCAAGAACCTTTATAGAAGACAGACTGAAGTAGAAATTAATTACTAGTGTCGCACAGGGTGTTTGAGTAAACGACTACAGCTAAATTATAAGAGAAAGTCTACAAGCACTACCACTGACATTTGCAACTGAATGGAGGATAGCTCACAGAAATAAGACAAAACTAATAAATACTAAATATAGCCCATTTATGCACACATATTCAGATCAAACAGGGTTGAAATGTAAGGTTTTAAAAAATAGTGTAGAAGTCGTCTTGGCAAGGTTAAAAATGTAAATAGAAATGCTGTCAAAAGTACTCAAGTAATATGACAAACCTAAAATACATATAAATCTAATCAAAACAAAATAACTGAATGGCATGGCCAACCATTCTAAATTACTCTATATGTGTGTGTTCGCAACAATATTTTCTTTTTTCAATAACTGATTTTCTTTTCTTGATTATGGGTTTTATTTTGAAAATCACAACCGGATATAGTACTTTGTTAATGTAGTATGCCTGACGCTGGTGTTTCAACAGAACCCGCCGAAAAGCGTCTCCGGGAAACGGACGATGGACAAATGAATGAAAACATTTCCCACCGGAAACAAGGCGCTATTGATTGTAGTTCTGACCCTTCTGACCTCGCAAACAGTCAACATTTTGACATTTTAATAATGCAGCCGTTACTTTTATGTTCCTCTCGCAGCAATAATTCTTAAAATATCTCTTGAGTGAAGAAAATGATTTCAACGGCGCTAAATGTGCTGCACTGCCGAAGAAGAGCAGGTCAGGTGTCAGGGTTCTTTTTGTCTCTGTAATACTTTTGTAATAAAAGCACAAGGTGGTTGGTTAAAATAATAATAATAATAATGTTGGAACTTAGGCATAAGAGGAAAAGACAGATTTGTATGAGATATATATATATATATATTTTAAAAAATTAAAATATTTCAGCACCATGTGGGTGGACAGCACCACTTGGGTGCTGGGTCCCAACTTGGGACACCCTGACACCCACACACACCCACACACACACACACTGTATCCACTGTCCTGTCATTGCATTCTTTGCTCGGTTTCATTAAAGTTATTGATGATGTTTTTTTTTTTTGCCCTCAAGGCCCCGAGACAACAAATCAATGTCCTAATTAACTTCAGCGCCCCAATCAAATCAGGCGCCGGCGGCAGCACGCCAGCGCGCATGCGCTCACCTCCGGTCAGCGCCACCACCTGGCTCCTCGTGACGAAACGCGAAACGCTGCGCGTGCCGCCGCCGCGAGACACGAGACGAGTATGACGCGCGCGCACGGGAGGGGCAGCGGGGGGACTTGACACCCGTCTGTGTCCGCGTGAACTGTCCTGAAAGTGCGTGAAACCAGGCAGCCGCTCCTGGGTCAGTCCTGCGGAGGTGAGTGCAGGTCTCACCGTTGGTGGTGGAGGGAGGGGGGGCAGCTTTTCCCCGGAGCCTTTCGTTTTAATCCAGGAAGAAGAGGAGAAGGAGGAGGAGTGAAAGTCATGGACAGAGGAGGAGAATTCAAGAGAAGTTGGTAACCTTTTGTTTTGGGGGGGGGAAACGACGCAGCGAGGAGGAGGAGAAGAAGGAGAAGAAGAAGGAGAAGAAGAAGAAGAAGAAGAAGAAGAAGAAGAAGAAGTGTCCGCGGAGCAGAGAGGAGCAGGATGGGGATGGATCTCAGCACTCTCCGGAACCTCATCAGCAGATATGTAAGTTTACAAGATTAAAAATAAAAATAAAAAAACCCCGTGAATGTGCGAGTTTTCGCCGGTTTCAAATTGCGCCGGAGCGGCTACACGTCCGGATTAAGTTCGCGGACACGGAGCTCAGCGTGGGGACAGATTTGGGGAGACGCCAGCTGGGGCTCTTTTAGAGGAAGTTATAGGTTTGTCTTTGAGAGAGAAGCTCGGGGTGTGTTTGAAATCTGTCACTTTGGCATCTGAATCAACTTTAAAGTGTTGCGGCACACAAACACACCCACAGCGGACGGGCTCTTCCTTAGGCGAAAAGGTGGAGTCACCTAATAATAATAATAATATTATTATTATTATGATGATGATTGTCACCAGTTGCAATGCAGCATTCTGCACACTAGGTCACGTGTGCAGCCATGATAGAAAATGCCAACAGGCGCAGACAGACAGTAATTATCAGTAATCTCCATGTATTGACAAGTCATTGTCTCAAAGTCGGTGAAGTCATAGGTTAAATAAATCCAACCTTTTTGGGAGGCAAATCAACTTGCATCAGATGAAATTACTTTGATGTGTTTTTTTTTTCTTTTAAATGTGTGTGCTGTTCACTCTAATTTATTATGCTACGTATCCCAGTTGAACAAGACTGCAAATGGAGCAGTCGCATGAATTATGTAATCCAGTTGTTTTCTCCCTGCTAGTCAAATCGATGGGCAGCAGTGGTGCGGCCGGCCTACATGGCTGCGAGTTGCATTAGGCTCCACAGTGATGTGTTTGACAATAATCCAGGCAGAGCATGCCCCGCTCAACATGAGAGCCAGGCGAGGTTTGTACCCCGGCCCCGTGCTGACGCTTAGGCGCGGCCTCCCAACTGTTGCAAATGGCAGATTTGAGTAAAATCCCCGCCATGTGGTGGGCGAGACGGAGCCTTTCTGGTCAGAGAGACGTGCAGAGACGGAGCCCGCGACTGGTAGGATGTGGGATGCTGATGAGGTCTGCTGCTGTAATTGATCCGGATAACTGCTTTAGACAAATGGGTCAGGGTTAAATTGATTGTATTGCAGCTACAAAGAAGCCCCGGATGCAAAGAGACTGCTGAATGGTTAAGATTCGCGTTAGGAACACTTGTCTTGTTGTCGATACGCGGCCTTTATGAAATATCGGTCAACGTTGAGAGCTCTGATGGAGGATCCTCATCTGACCACATCTGTAAAATGAAACTAATTATGAATTCACTCTTTATTTAAAAGGCTAAAATATCCACTTGCAAAGTATTTCATGCCAATTTTCCATTTGTTTGTTGCCTTTTCATAAGGTTGTTGGGCAGATTTGTTACATGGAAAGGGATTGTTATTAAAAAGACTACAGCGGTTTGCAATTACTGTACGTGATTAGTGTCATTTTAGATATAATAGATTTGTAGTCTAGAGCTCTTCCCAAACAAATACGTTGGTTGCAGCCCCAGAATCTCACTTTTTAACATGCAGGTGATCGTGCCTGCATGTCGAATTCATCGAGCTGCGCTGTCGCAGGGCTATTTGGTCTTGAAACCGGTCTCTGCGGTCGCTGCCATCCCTGATGAGGTAAAGAGGCAGAGGATGTGCGCCTGTAGCCGCCTTTTTGTAAAGTGTAACATGCGGTCGCTCCTGTCCAGGCGGAATAAGAACAAAATGTTATCGCAGTGACACGCAGGAGCGCTGAGACCCAGTGCGCCACTCTGCCGGCTCGCTTCCCTCTTTCCGTTCCGCTCTCAGGGTAGTTTGAGGCTGTGAAAGTTTTTAAAAGTACCATTTGTCATCCTAAATTGCCCCCTACAGTCGCTTTGTTTTCACCTGTATAACCCTTTGCTTCTTGTTGCATGTGTGCTTCTGTGACCCGTCTGCTTTACTAAACACCGTTTGACATCCTGCTTATTGATGGCTATGTTCAGTCAAGAGGAGCGGCTCCTTTTGTTTAGTTTGGCTGCTTTTAAAATAATCCTGTTTTTGTAAAATCTCATTCATTCATCATTTTCCAACCTTCAGATCCACCGTTTCTTGTCTCTTTACGTTTTCCTACTTGATTATTTTGCTGTAGAATGCACCCAGATTATAGTAGGTGGATGACTCTGGTCTCTTTGGTCTAGCAGGGCATCCTAAATACTAAAAAGCAGCCGGGCAGCATTCCTCTGCTGGTGACTAATCTGGATTTCAGGACTGGAAGTGCCTCCTCCCTCCCTCTCTCTGCCTTCCTGCCCTCACATATTGGATTAAAGGGTTACTGGTGTTCACTACCTTCACCCACTTAATCCATTTTACAGCTATACCATCAAATCTAAGCCAATCACTGCTCATTTTCCATCTGCTGTATTTTCAGTTTGCTGCAGTAGCAGGCTGTTTGTGAAGCATGTCGCCCGTGCATGTAAGTGTTTAGAGCAGCTGAATAGTAGCTGTTGATTGTGTTGTTGTCTTACTGTTGCCTCATGCAGGCTGGTGAGCGGGGAGGTGGAATATAGTAGTAGCCAGGTGACGCAGAGGGCAGCGGATCACATGAACTCCTTGGCTCTATCTAGTGGTCAATAATTCATGAGCAGACTGGCTGACGTTTCTGTAGTTTTATAATGTAGTCTTCCACAGCAGGGCTGCTCAGTGTGGGGTCCAGCGGTACCAGGCGGCGCTGGAGGGGATTCCACGCAGCGAAATGAGGAACCGATGAGCGATCCCAGTGAAATGATCCCAACGCATGTATTTTAATCACAGGTGTCGGTTTAATCAAATACATTGTGGACTTAACAGTGATGTGGTGTCCCAAGACTGCTTTGGATCTGGAGAGGATGGACAGAATACATTTTACAGACATAACGAATGAGTACTACTGTGTTTATATCAATATACAACGTTTTGTGTGTGTGTGTGTGTGTGTCAAAAGTGATTGAATCAGGATATTTTTCAGAACTCCGGGAGGCCCTGCCATGTTGTTTTAAAGGTGTATAATGGCTTTAGAAGCGTGCTCATGTGTATACCAACAGTGGCAGGTTTCCTCTCAGGCTCATGCTAATCATTTAACACCTGCCCGTCCATGCTGTCCACAATCCACAAACTGCACCAGGGTTAGCCTCTTTACCTAAAGGATTTACTCACTAAGCCACTCAGTCTTGGGATTGTTTCACCGCTTCACCTTTCAATCACATTTCCCTTCTGTTTGTTCACATGAAGATACAAAATCTGTGCTATAGCAGAACAAAAATTAATCCTCTCATGACCCGTCAGATTTCTATTGAGGACCACTAATATAAGAGTTCGAAAGTAAAGCCTTTTTAAAGGTTTGTTTTCCCTTTTCTGATCTGCTGATACACAGACATAAAACTCCTGTCATTCATTGCTTTTTTTTTTTTAAAACTCTCCTTCCTTCTCCTTGCTCCAGCAGTACCTGGTGGAGAGTGTGTGCTCCATTAAGGGGTTGTATCGGTGTCGTTGCAGTAACATTAACAGTGTATTACAGCCCACTGAACAAGGAGACAGATGATGGATAGCCCCGGGTTAATGGTGCAGAGGCTTCTGTCCAGCGAGAGCGAGAGAGGGAGCGATACGGAGAGAGAGAAAGATGTAGTTTGAACTTGGGTCATCATAATAACATTGCTCCGGGGTGCCAGTGAAAGTGCTGAGGGGAGCAGGTACACCTTAATGTTCTCACTGTCTGAGGGAGTGATAGCTGGTCGACTCGCTGCTGGAACACACTATTCCCCACGCTCCTCGTGTCGGAGAGGAAGTCGAGTGAAGTGAGAGCGTATGCCCCCCTCTCCCTAAATGCTGACGGTGCAGTCACACCCCCCCCCCCCCTCTGAGACATTAGCGGGACATCGTTATAGACCCATTGATTATTGGCATGCAGCACGCGCCTCTTACTGTATGTTCACACAGGAAGTGCCTACTTGCAAGAAACTGACCCCTTTTTCTAGTGGACTTTTTCCCGTTAGTCCTATAAAGATAGGCGGTTTGACGGACACCTATCCATAATAAAACGCTCTTGGTGGCAGGTTTCTGTCAATCAGGTAAACTTTTTGTTAGATGTCATTGGCAGGTGTTGGCCATTTGCTTTCTGTAAATACATCCCAGGAGACATTTGTAGTCTTTTGAGCTGAACCTCTGTTTCAGGTTAAGCAACATTGCCTATATATATAATATTGCCTTCGTGCTTCAGTTCACGCAGCCTGGAGGGAAGTTGTATTCATCTCTGTCGTCTCTCAGTTTGCGTGTGTGTTCATCCTGAATATGGAGAAGTGATGAGGTGACCGTAAAAGCAGTGGCCACAGTGTGCTGTACCCACACCAGCTCCTATTAATGCAGCAAAGACATACGTATTGCAGGCAGTTGTGTTTGACAACCACTGTTTGTTCTACTGGACGGTCTTTGCAGTGATGCAAAGTTGAACAAAAGGTGAGGAGTTCAAACATTGTTTCCCCGCTTTTTGTGTATAGGTTCTGCTTTCAAACGCAGGAAGGGTGTGAAATCGGTTCCATTTCTGTGTAGCGTGCCTCTGTAGACGACGGATGAGCAAGAAGGAAGGCTTTTTGCTTTGATTTAGATTGTTACGCAGGCATAGTTTGAATCTGCAAAAGGCACAATTTTACAAAAATGTAAAAGTACAGAATGGAAGACACCATACTTGCAGTCACAGGATAGACTCGTCCTTGTTTGCGTCTGTCTTATCTTTTTGTTTTTTTGAGAATCATTCTGACATTTAAGAGGCTGATTAATTACAGAATATGGAGCTCCTGCAGTTTCTCCTGAGGCAGAGTTAAAAGCTTTTCAGTGGCATCCAAAGGGAGCACTTCTGCAGCTCAAAGCTCTGCAACAAGCTGTAGTACAACAACAACAACAACAACAACAACTTCTAAAACATCCAGTTGCTTCTTGCTGAAGGTGCATTTGTTGCCAAGCGACAAAATGCGAGCCAGTGTTGTTGTTGCCTGGACGTGCAGATGATACATGGCAGCCGAAAAGCATGCGATTGTTCAGTATTAAGTTGAAAATACTGAGCACTCAAGTGATTCCTGTAGTTTAACAACATGAAACGATGAATCGATTACTCTGTAACATTCAGTGCACTTTGGCGGCCACCATGAAGTAGATGGCTGTAATCCTCTCTAACCACTCTCACTGTCAGGCTGCCAGAGCAGAGCAACACCAAGTGATATAATACTGAACGCACACATCACTGCACTTGGAAATGTCTCTGATACAATTGAGATGGCATGTGGGCTTTATAAATAGATTCAATTCTGTTTTCCACTTGGCTAGATGATGGCAAGACGGTATTTATTGAATTTGGACTCAAAAGCTTATTAAAAAAAGTTATTATTCTGCAGTAGATGAGGTTGACATGAGAATAGAAGATCCTAAGCAGCAGTGGAGTCTGGCCATTTGCAGAAACACACGATGTAGCACAGGACTGGAAGTATAATAGGAGAACAATATAAATAATGGAACTATAAGTCACAAATATATATTTCTGAGTGCGGCATTACTCGGGGACACTAAACGCACAACATTAAATCCTTTTTAAACGTGCTACGTGTAGCATTTTAACATGAATAAATAATTCGCCACATTAATATTTAAGTGTAATTGCCACAAACAAACAAGGCCACCACTAAATTTACAAACCTGCAGTACATCTTGCATTTGTGCCACCTGGTTGGATTAGGCACTAAATCTGCAGGATTGATGTTCAGCACAACGGTGGACGCAAATGGCACAAACTCAGCAGTGAGGCGCCGTTTTTTTTTTCCCCCACAGCTGAAATAAAAACTAATGTTTTCCGGCAGGTAGCGGGGAGGAGCAAATGGAGATAATTGCTTTCAAAATGTTAATTGTCCACAGTAAAACCAATAATGGCACATTTAAATTATAAGCAAAGGCAAAAGGCAGCTTGTCACATTTAAAACACACTATGGTTTATGGTGTTATTGGTTTAAAATATATACTCTGTAAATAGGTAATTAGTAACATAATCATAATACAGGTACTATAGCTCAAGCTGAATATCTCATTTACTTTACAGTAACTGTTTGTTGTAATAAAGTCTGTTTAGCAAGTCATGGCCACACTGCTCACCATACAAGGCCATTTGTTGTCGTTAAATAGCAGCGTAAATAAAATCCTACAGTCACAGGCGATTAAAAAAAAAAAAAGGAGGCCGAAGTTAAACCACGTAATAGTGAATATGGATGACAGCACTTGTACTTATTTTAACTTTAACATCTGAAAAGTGAAAGGATCTTACAAAGATCTCATAAATTCCAGGAATCCATTTCCACCATGGCACTTAGCCCTGGTCAGGTGACTGGTCTCATGAAGGCCACATGGTGCCATCAGGCTCCCCTCATCCCTCGGATTTACCCTGTGATTTCTCTCCACTGAGATGTGATAATCACACTTGTTGCCAAGCAGTTTCAGGAAGTCTTGTGTATTTTCGTTGTGGTCTGTCGTCCCTCTTATTGACCATAAAATAGCATATCTCTCAGTCGGTGTTGCACTGTCACAGACATCAGAGTCAGACAGAAAGGAGAAGGACAAAAAGAATCAAGGGATGGTGGATGAGGAAGGGACGGAGTGAGAATCTCATGGTTGTCAAGGAGACAATGAAGAACAAACTGACCATATAGCATGCTCACATTGTGTGTGTGTGTTTTTATTTTCCTAGCTGACGTGGAAGGGCAGCAGGATTTATGGGGACATGTGACAGTGAAACACCATGAATTAGGACAGAGCAGAGCAGAGCAGGGAGCAGCGAAGCTCAACTGAACTGAACAGAGAAACTTAAACTGAACACAGCTGAACTAAAGACGGCACAAAGCAGAGAGAACACTGGCTACCAATAATATAGACGAACACATGTTGAGATGCACAGGTGTGTTTAAGCTAACTTTTTTATGTTTAACGTGGCATCGTATTGGATGATCCAGGAAATGTTTAACAATCCCAAGTTTTTGTGGTGCATTGTAGATGCTGCATAATAACAGTAATGCAACATAACCGAGCAGACTAGCAGAGTACGGGATAGAATTCAGAAGGATTACTGTCTTTACGGACAGATTTATTTTGATATGGAAATACAACCACAACAGCAATAAATAGCAGGGACAGTATTAACTCAGAAAAACTCATTTAAATACAGTTTGTTAAAGTAAACTGTAAGGTATGTTCAGTAGATGACTGTCTATGGAAGCTGTAATCAAGCTTCAAAATAAATGTCCACCAAAAGATGTGCTGCATGTGTCAATAGTATAAAGTGCCTGTTGTAATTATATGCCCATTAGATGGTGCTTATTGCAGTGCATTTGTGTGTTTTGGTCTTCAGGGCGGAGGAGGAGTAACATTAGCGGAAACAAACAGGAAACACTAATAACTGAGCAACAGCATTTGAAAAGTTGATTCAACCTGGAGGCTGAATGGAAACAAACACAGAGGCCAGAATTAGGATTTGACTGCAGTTCTTTATCAGTTGATCATCGTGTGGTCGTTTTAGAGTCCGTGGAGGCTGGACCAGCACGACCAACCTGGCAAACAGGCAGAGAAGGAATGTCGCTAGAAACGAGGTCATACAGACAGATGGATAATCAGCCAGAGTGAGCCCTCCATTAATAATAATAATAGCTTAACCCCAGGCTGAAGCATGGATGGATTGCTAAGGCCAGTTAGAATGAAGAGGCTAATTCCAGTAAAGGCTTTGAGTTCCTAAAACATTTGCATTTATCAGTTAACTGTTTGAAGCTACGCTGTCACGTTTCTGTCATTTCCTATTCCACATCAAAACTACAACCCTGCGAGGTGACGTCACTAAACTGCTCACAGCATGCTCAGGAGGACTTATGTTGCATCGCATACCGTGGGAACAAAATGAAGCTAAAGCAGTTAAAGCAGAAAGCCTAGATGGACGTTTTGAGCTGCAACAATTAGTTGGTTTCTCTGGTTTCAGTGTCTTAAATTTGAACTTTTGGGTTTTGGACTGTTGGTTGAAGCACACAGGATGGGAATATTCAGCATATTCAGTGTATTTCATATACAGCTCTGGAAAAAATTAAGAGACCACTCCAAATTTTCCAAAGTTCATTTTACTCAAACACATACCTATAACTAGTAAAACCAGAGAACTGTTAATTTTGCAGTGGTCTCTTAATTTTTTTCCAGAGCTGGATATCCTTTAGTGTGTGTGTGTGTGTGTTTGTCTGGGAATGATTACCGGCAACACAAATAGTGTACTGAACACCATTAAGCAGCAGCATCCCTACAGGACAAACATTAGGGAAGACCGAGAAGTGCTCCCATTAAGGAGGAGGAGAGAGACGGAGAGCATGAAAAGTTGGGGAAATAAACACATTGGAAGGAGATTTAAAAAAAGTATTAAAAGCATTTTGGTACTTTTCTCTGAGCTCCTGGGAGGCAAGTAGACAGCATTACTTTACAGCAGGAAGGGAGGTAAAACACATGTTTACTAGACCAGCAGCTAATGGCAGTGTAACTCTAAGGAACATAGAAATGCTTCAACAGAACAGACTCGTAATGAAACCCCACAGGAATGCAGGTTGTTACCAATAATATAAATGCATTACAGCTTCTATCCTAAGTGCTTTGTAGGCTGGAAGTCAGATATGAGTGGAAACACAAAAAATCTTAATTATTAAAGAAAAATCTGCATCCAGCAGCTGATTCCATGTGACGGTGCACAGCATTTGTTTTACGGAGTGTAAATGCTCCACGTGTCACAGTAACACACAGTGCGGTGCTAGCATAGTGTTGTGACAAGACATTGTCTGTTTTGACGTAGCCACCACAGTTAAAGGACGAGTTCAAACACACTCATGTCTGTCCATTAAAGCTTAATGGAGTTGCTGGAAGAGCCTTGTCACTCTGAGGTTTCCAGACAACCAGGGAAACCTCCAGGAAGTTACAGCTCCTGTCCAAGAAATGCTCTGTCCCTTCGTTTGTTGAACAGATTAAATTAGTTATAAACTAGTAACTAATTAAGTGCTGATTTGTGGATTTATTTATTAATTTTTACCTCTGAGCAGAGCCAGGTTAACCGTTTCCCTCTGCTTTCAGTCCTTGTGCTAAGCTAAGCTAACTGTTTCCTGGCTGTAGCTTCATATTTAGCGCTCATGTATTTCCCTCACCTGGACATAATGTAACCTATTATCTCGCTGTTACCTACAGTAAGTGCTACACATTTCAAAAAGCATCCCATATGCAGAAACATGACATTGGCACACACAGGCTACGGTGCAAATCCCCTGTCAATACTTCATTGTTTGAGCTCCGTGCAAACTAGACCAGATGGTTTGAGCATGATTGACGTGTTTGTGACTTTATATGGATTTTGGAAATCTCAGCAAACTTTCAACATAGCTCTCTAACTGGGGGTGGGGGGAAAGTTATTGTCCAGACCATATCCTGCACAAAACCCATCATCATCATATTTTGCTATCTCCACTAAATATTTGATGTTTCTTCAACATACTTAATGTCAATCTTCTGCTGGTGTTACCCACTCATAAGATCCCGCTGCCTTTCAGTGGCGGTGTTGGAGTTATTTAAAGCGAGCTGGGTGTCCACAGATCAATACAGGCACTTAGTGTGACCCGGGAACTCACACTCACGCAAACACAGACACGTTTAACTGAAGAACAGTCACTTTGTAGCATTTACAGTCGCAAGATGCATATAAATCTATTTTCAGCACTTGCTAATTCTTTTCGAGTGCGTATTTACTGGAATCGGTTGGATTCACTGAGAGTGTTTCTGTGTCCGTCTGCCTGATGTGCCAATCTGCCTGCTTATTACTGTGTATCAAAAACTACAAGATCGTTTGTAAGGACATCCAAAGACAGTATGTGCTATGTATTAGTGCTAAGAATTAGTTTTTAATGCTGGGGAGGTGGAGAAAGAACTGGTTGTTACTTTTTTAAATGACTAAAACAAAGTTTACTGCTACTGTCAGCGAGTTTCCCTAATCCAAGACTCACGAGAAATGTTTTCACAGCCTGACGCCCGTCATGTTTTCTATGTAGTGTCTGCGAGCCGAGCTGCATTCATGGTGAGCTGAATCATTTGGCATTTTGTAACCTGCTAACTTCTGAGCAGCGAGAGATGGAGAGCAAAGGTCAAACAGACTGTCCACCTCAGCTTGATGATTGGCTACTACCCGGGAACTTGCTGACTTCCTCAGTTCTGATGTCACCGCTGTCATCAGGTGATCAGCCGTAGCCGCAGTTCTTACTTTTAACCATCAAGCCTTTGTCAAATGTATTCCCATGTGACCTGAATGCAGCATTAGGTCAAATCATGGGGGGGGGAATCATGTGACCATTAGCAGCACTCCCTTCCAGTCCCTCCCTCTCACACACACACAGTAGCTGACACAATGAAGCAAGTATGACCAGTGTGTAAGTTTACTCCCTTGACATCCAAAGACTGTGCTTATCCACAGGAAGTCCACAACAATGGTCCTCTATCCAGCTCTGAGCACAGCCACAGTGGTTGGCCTTTTAGAGGGTCTGCCTCCCGCCTTGCATCTACCCTGTATTATCCTGCATCTACTCCACTGAGTGCACAAAACTGCTTACAGCAGCTTATAACAAGCAACGCCACTGGAGTAGCTTTCAGTGGAGAGGTGTATTTCTGCGGCTGCAGAGGTTCTTAAACTTTGACGCAAATAAAATACCTTTTTGGGTCACGAAAGTGGTAAAAATTTAATCTAGAGCTAGAAGTGATGCATGCAGTGTGGTAAAGGAGGCATATTATACCGGCTCCCTACTGAGATCTGCTCTGTGAAAAGCAGGCTAATGAATTTCTCTGTATAGCTGACAGAAGCACTGTGGTTAGAGCACTCCTCTCCTCTCCTTGTCTCCTCTCCTCTCTCCTCCACTTTCGTGAGGGTGTGTTGTGTGTTACTGTACTAAGATAAAACTACACCTCTGTGAAACCGCACGATGATGTATTTGTGTATCCAAGAGAGATTAAACCAAAGTAAACCAAAAGAAATTGTCATCGCACCAAGTAATAATATAACAGTAATAGAGCAACCTGGTGTTGTACAATAATACACAAGTGCTCCTTAATAATAGATTTAAGTGAAGGTTTAATTATTTATATATCACCTTTTTTAAAAACCAAGTTACGCAGCACTCAAGCCACAAAACAAACCGGCACACACAGTCGTTCAGTGGTCGTCTGACCCACATAGGAAGTGGAAGGAGGTGAACGTCTATTTCGGCGCCTTTATTTTAGCCCTGTGTGAATCTAGTATGTCTTCAATTTTGATTATTTTCAGGGAATGTGAAGCCCTGTTCACACTGGATTTCAAACTGTACTTTGAGCCAAAATTCATCTCTGACTTTTTATTCTATCCTGCAAATTCATCCCCCGTGTTCATGCTTTGCTCAATCAGAAGGCACCAGATTGTAAGACCTTATTCTCCCGCAGCTGCAGCTGAACCATACGGCAGGTGATATCTGGGAAATATCTAGGATGCCGAGCAAGTCAAGAGTGACCTATATCACACAGCTGATCACTGCAGGCTACCAGCACATATCCAATTAATCACATAAGAAATCAAAATATATTATGGACGACAAAACATCCGTCTAACTCCCGTTAATGGAAGCTCGGGAGGTTCAAAAGCATTCCGGTTTTATTGGATGTATCCTGCTGCATGAACAAGGTAGTAAATGCAGGTTAAACAAACATATCAGTAGTAATGGGAGGAGCAGTAGTTGTAGCGGTTGTAAACAGTAGTATTACTAATTGTAGCTGTTATCCTAGCAGTTGTAGTAGTACTATAGCAAGTAGTAACCTAATACTAAATGTAGCAGTAATAGTGCAGTATTAATAACAGCAGGAGTAGCAGTCCCAGTATTGACAACATTAACAGAAATAGTAGCACAAATATAAACAATAGCTATATCAACAATATGCATTTTATTATAAATCTTCCATAAAACAAACTTCAGAGTTTTCTATTTCATCCTTCCAGTGTTATCCCTCTCTTTCGCCGTACTTTTTCTTCTTTTAACTGTCTTTTTCAGATACGAGGGCTTGTGAGGACATGCAGGTGTGGAGTTATGATGATATCACTCGGTGTTTCACTCACACAGAAACACATACGCACCCGTGCAAAACGCTGAGTCGTAAAAGTCCACAGACTCTGATTAATTGTGTGTGTGTGTGTGTGTGCGCACAAAGCAGTGAGGACTAGAGAGGTCAGATCACTAAATCCCACAGACCGTTTGCTTTATAGACTGACTTGGTTTTAACTGATTAGTATTCTATCCTCATCTCTGGTAATGCCAGAGTGGCTTAATGTGCCCCCCCCCTCCCACACACAGGCAGCAGTAGCACAATCACAGATTTCTATTTTTAAACGCGAGTCAGAAATGTCTGTTTTCTGGAGTTGTATCTTGCCTGCATGTGGAGAGTGTGGATAGTTTCCTCTGTCACCAACCAGCTCAACATGCATGGAGCTTCACGTCACTAGAGGTAGTGCTGTTTTCACAGTTTTCTCGTGTTTAAATACAGATATTCGTGAGTTTTCCAATAGTGGAAACAAGGAAAATGTAATCATAGATGCTGGATATCAAACACTATCAACTACTTGCTCTGATTGGCTGCTGATGGTCAGAAACAGCTTCCTCTGTGGGCAGCTTTTATCAGCCGGACACTCTGCTCCAAACAGAGCAGCCTGCTTTCTTCTCAGTGTGAACACATCGTCATGGTTAAAGGCTGAAGGGTGGCGTTGGAAGGTGGATGATAAGGATTTAGCTTCATCTTAGTTGGCCTGGCCTGCTTGGCTGGGTGAGGCTGAACGACATAGTGACAGACGGGAGACAGAGCTGGTATTTAATCTGTGACTCAGGTAACACACATACTCAGATCATCAGGATGTTTATCAGAATTGGGCTATCGCATATGTACAGATAACAATATACACAGCGCTATATTACCTACCAGCTGACATACAGCTCAAGATCTCCATGGGCATATAAAAACACAAGATAGCACGCGTTCACTGCTATTTTCAACCTGCTCCGATGCCTTTTTTAAACTGTGAGTCCATCGTGAGCAGCCATGAAGAAAGTTGTGACTTTGGGGGGGGGGGGGGGCAATCTGTACAAGGACTCTACCAAATATCTACAGCCCTGCATTGTTCAAATCTTTTTGTCCTTTTTAGCCAAAACATTTTCCACCTAATCTCAAGTGCAGTAGTCAACAGGCAGACACGTACTATATGTCTGAATTTGATGCCTAGTGATTTGGGTAAAGGGGACAGGATTTCTCTTATCAGAGAGCTAACACACACACTCGTTCAGCATGTGTGCATGTGTTCAGTCGTGTTTGCACACGCCAGCATGATCTATGACACAGAATCTAGATGTGAAAGTGTGTGTGTGTGTGTGTGTGTGTGTCAGCGGTATCGCAGGGAGCAGGCTGTTGTCTGTAGCTTTTGTCGACTTATTTTCAGTGCTGCCTGTTGCAGCGGGAGATATACTACGGTGGGATTGGTCATCAGTCCAACAGTCGTTTGTGTGATTCCTCTTTCCTGCCTGCAGCGTCCTGTAAATGTTATCTTTACACGCCAGGCAGCATACAGCACTAGCTACAGTATCACTGCAGAGACCGATGGCCACTTTTATAGTTCAAAAGTCTGAAATTCAAACAGTGAGCTTCAGACTGCATGTTGGTGAATACCACCGTCCACACTGAGCCAAATACATCTATCTCTCTCCGTTTCCCTCGGTCAAGTCAGTTTTATTATTATTTCCCCAAATCACAAATTTGCCTTAAATGGCTTTGCAATGTGTACAGAATACCACACTCCCTGCGTATATTAGATAGTAACACCTCCAATGCTCCACATCACATACCCTCTGAAGCTTTCTCTCCTGTGTGTCTCTGGTGTTTCAGGAAGTGTGTGAGTGGTCGGGTGCAGCTCTTCCTGTTTACAATATGGTCCTCTGTTCCCGGTCACAGTGGGGCTTCAGTGCTGCGTTCGGGTCATGTGGGAATAATGCGTGCGTTTAACGCACCAAGCAAATATTTTAAGTCATTAAGATGGTGACGGTTGAAGTTTGAAATCTGAGTGATGTGCATTTTTTCTTTTTACTTTTATTTTTTATGACATTTTATATTTAAACAGAAACATGATGACAGGGGGCACAGACGGATATGCAGGTATAGTTTGTTACAGCAGCATTTAAGAGCCTCGACCTAATATAAAGGACAAATAGCACAATGTTTAACAAAGAGTTACAATCCTATTTCATCCGGTATTTTTCACCCAGGTTTTTCTTTAGTCAAAAGGCGGAAGTCAACATTTCCATGGTAGCCCATAGTTCGGGGGGATTTCTTAAAAAATTCATAGCAGGCAGATGTCACTTTCACACAAACCTTTAGGCATATCTCCAAAGTACAGCGAGAGAAATGAAACATCAGTATTGAGCCCTTATCCTTGATACCATATTTAATCAGATTTATTTTTCTTTTACTGATTTTATTTTATTCTCTATATATTAGTTTTCAAAAGCAATTTTTACATGGAAACCCCAGCTGTTGCCCTGTCAGTTAAAAAGGTGTAATGCATTTAAAATTAACACTCACAGTGTTAGTTTCACTTCTTTTTAAACACACCAACACACATGACTTCTCTGTGCACCTGTGTGTACATTCAGGCTCTAACCCTCCCCTTAAACGTAACCCTAACCCTAAATCCTAACACTGTTACACACACACACACACACACACACACACACACTTCACACAAAAGACAAGAAGAATAGGAGAAGTGAGGCTTGTCTGCTCGTCTAAATATACCCTGTGGATCAGTGACTACAGAGGTAACGTTGTGTGTCATTCCTTGTGTATTTCCGCTCTCATACATGTTTGATGTTGCAGGGATGTGTTTGTGTGTGTTTGTGTGATCCCTGAAAAGCTCCCTGCGCTTTCTACTAACGTGGATTTAAGGAAAGTGGATGTGGGTGCTGGGTGAGACAGACAGAAACAAAGCTTGCGAGCGCCCTCCATCCCTCTCTCCTGACCACAAATGTTTCCCTTCCAACTATAAATACACCCCTGAAACCTGCCACGGTCTGTAACATGAAACGCTGCTAAAAGTGATTATGAAGGTCCAGAATAGCCCAAATATCCAGTTACATCTAAGGCTAAAGCCCCGAGCTAATACAGCACAGTTTTATTTTATAAGCCCAGCTTTTATTTTGTGATGATGCTTTTTTTATTTGATTAAACGCAGCCAGGCTTTCATGTAAAAAGCTTGAATCCGGATGAAAGCTAAACATAATCGATAGGAGAGAGATTCGGCTTAGAGCCCATCCAGGTTGTGGTGAGAGATGGAGAGGAAAGAGGTGGGAAAATGCCTTATTGGTAAAATGGAAGCGATGACAGTGAGAGAAAGGGCCAATGATTGTCAGTCAGTGCCAACTGTTAACATTCACTGTATCTGACCAACACTGATTCAGGTAATAATCAGAGTCTTCATACAAATTCATCTTAATGCTCTTTGTGTGACACAGTTTGCTCCTGTGCACAGTACAGTTACAGTGTCAGAAATCGAATCTAGTATTTTACTGTCATTGTGTCAGTTGATTAGGATTCAACACTCCTCAAGACGTTTTATCTGTGACTGACAGTTGTCATCTAAACACTGACACCAAACCACAACTTTTGAACGTCAGCTGATGCTTGTTTTTAAATATTTTATTGTTTAATGGGACTTCACTTGTCATCACACTAGCTGATGTTGACGTCATCGACAAAAGACCATTATTGTGACACATTAGTGTGTGTGTGTGTGTGTGTGTGTGTGTGTGTGTTGTCAGGACTAGCAGGAAGCCAGGCGTTACGTTCAATATGAAATGCAGTCCTTCATATATTCTATCAATAATGCACTGTGCTTGTGTGCTCCTGTGCAGTGTCTTCTGTTCCGTCTTCAGACAACTAACAGGAAGTGTGTAAGAAATGTGTTAGGTGAAGCAGACGGAGCAGGCAGGTGGGGGAGAAGAGGAGGAACGGTAGCACTGTGTGGGCGTTGGACTTGGCAAGCTGTCCATGTCATCTGGTTTTCATCTCCTCCTTCACTGTAAATCAGTCCGCTAGTATGGTGCTTTTCCTCTGATATGATGGCGATGATGTTGCTGTGATTTGATATTTGGAACGGGTTGTTTGTTGGAAACACATAACACATAAAGTGTCAGCATGTAAATCGGCTGCTATTCTTGCAGCTTCTGTCTCAGTCTTCTGGCCTTTGAAGGGTAATGAAGTCAGGGAGGTAGGGACAATACGTATTGTAAGTATGTCTTGAAGATATCCATTTTTATTCGTACGTCAGTTTCGCTTTGCTTTCCTTTTTTCCCATTTCCATTGCTTGCTCACCCATAGAGAGTTGGAGGTCGCAGGATATATATATATATATATATAGCTCTCCATCTTAAACAAGGTAATCTTAGAGCAGTGAGTTAACCAGTTAGTGTGTGTGTGTGTGTGTGTGTGTGTGACAGACAGACAGACAGACAGAAGAATAGAAACTGGGCCATGCAGCCTCTTGACACTCGATCTCATTCACAGGCCACAGATTACTGTCACCTCTTGTTAGTGTGTGTGTGTGTGTGTGTGTGCGTGTGCGTGTGCGTGCGCGTGTGTTTGCAGACTATTTAGTGATGAATTAAAGGACAAATACTAGGTTTATTTGTCGTTATTGACAGCTGCCATTGGACATGTTTTAGAAAATGTTTCATGGAGAGACAACAGAGAAAGAGGATTGGGAGCTCAGCGGCTATCACCAAAGCGACTGATTAAAACACCACATGTGGATCAGAAGAGACAAAATTTAATTAATTAACAGAAGCAAGAGAGAACACGTCGTAGGTGGGAAGCAGTAAGGAAATGCCATGATGTGTCTCGAATGATCAAATTGTCTTGTGGCAGAGTAAACTGAGTATGTTTGGGTTTTGGACTGTCGGATGGATAACACAGGGGATTTGAAGACCCCATGTTAGGATTTAGGAAATGATACTGGGCATTTTTGGACAGAACAAAACTAGTTTTGTTTAGTAAAATTGTGGGAACTGGTGTTTTTATATGACTGTGTTCCCCAAACCCAGCTGGTCATAAAGTGTGTGTGTGTGTGTGCGTGTGTGTGTCCAATTCAAGTCCAGTCCTGCCTGAAATACTTAAAGCTCAGAGATCTTACTTGTATGTTTAGGGTTTAACTGGAGTATTAGAATGCCACACCATTAGCCTCTCCACTCTAATATCTATCAGTTCTTGTTTTCTTTTGTAGTAAGAATGTAATTTCTTACTCGACAAATAAAAAGGTAATGGATGCATCCTTTTGGATCCTTAACATTGTGGAGAAACTGCGGCAGGACGTGGAAAAATGAAAGAAAATGCAAATGCTGTTCTCCTGAGAACAGCCTGGAGCAGTGGTCAGACTTCAATATGGCAACCAGGGACCAAGACAACTATATTGCTTCGTCGGGTAAAACTGAAAGAGCTTAAGAGCTAAACTTTTAGTTGTTCTCATGGTGAAAGAAAGAGTAAAATACCAGTGACAAAAAGCACATTTTTATTTTTCAGCTTGATAAGAAATAAATAATAATGAGAGGAAAAACAAAGAGATGTCAAAAGAGCAAAAGCTTTTGTGTCTTATCAGGCTGCGTGTGTGTGTGTGTGTAATAATAATAATGATAATAATAACTTTATTTATATAGCACCTTTTATAAACTGTGTGTGCGTGCGTGCTCTGCATTCCTGTCTGAGTCACGTGCAGGTCCATGTATCCGTGGTAACAAATGCTCTCATTCAGCGAGGAGAAATTATTCCTCCTTCATTTTAACTCGGTAAACGTCCGATAATCTGTTTACTGACATGACAAGAAATGCACACACACGCATGCACACTCAAACTGGTTTGTTTGTTTCCCTGCAGTGTGTTGGTGAGGAGAACTGGGTCGACAGCAGGACGATTTACATTGGACACAAGGAGCCTCCTCCGGGAACTGAGGCCTTTATACAGCAAAGATTCCCCGACAACAGAATAGTCTCCTCCAAGGTCAGGGAAAGCATCCATGCAAAGATCATAAAACACTTTATTACGGTCTTACTGAAATCGCATAGATACTAGAACAAAAAGTCATGACAGGGAAGCACAGTTTTCACTATACAAACATGTCTTTTATTGTGCATTATTCCTGGATATTGCGTTGAAAAGACTAGGTGGTGGTGGAGGTGTTTTGGGAAGGAGGACCAGGTGATTTTTCGAAGAGCGAATATTCTATTTCAAGGATTATTTAATTTAATAATTCTTTCCACTTTTGTAAAATGATCCGAGTCTGTTTGAAAGTTCTTGTTCCCACTGGACTTTCTATTTTAACACGGACACTCAGTGTATTGTTTGACTGGGTTGTCTCATGTTTCCAGTACACATTTTGGAACTTCATCCCCAAGAATATGTTCGAGCAGTTCAGGAGAGTCGCCAACTTCTACTTTCTCATCATATTTCTGGTTCAGGTAAAAGCTTCTTCTGTTTATTTCAGATGAATTGCAGACTTCTTCCCCCCCGTCTTTCCACTGCTTTCGTTTTTTACGTTCACCTTGTGGTCGATATTATCCAACTTGTTGTGTTGTTTTGAATATTTTATGATTATTTATGTTATTATCAGATGCTGCCACGATATAGTTTTCCCACAAGGATCATTTGATACCTTACATATAGGCACTCTTACTACGTTTCTAATTTTGGTAGCTTTTAAAAGAGAGAAACCATCACATTTAAAATCCCCTTTAAGCAAAAAGCTTAAATAAAAAGGGACTCAACTCTTCAGTAAAAGGACTTTTTCACTGTAGTTGAGCTCACTGTTTTCCCCTATTCCCTATAGTAGGGAGCTATAAAAGAATGTAATCAAAAGAACCATTATTTGTGAGTGTAGGAGGAGATTAGGTCAGGTATCTCCCTGTAAAGGTCAGATGTTCCTTGTTATATATTTAGTGTTTAGAGTGGTCGTTTTTGGAGAGTCATTTTGATATATTTTCCTGCCCTAAATCCACGTCCGTCATGTAACTCTCTCTTAATTCCTGTGCGCCTCTCTTCAGTTGATCATCGACACTCCCACCAGTCCGATCACCAGCGGACTGCCGCTCTTCTTTGTCATCACAGTCACCGCCATCAAACAGGTGAGACCCGCGAGGTTTAATTCCACTTCGCTACAAAGATAACACCACTAGCAAAAACCTACACACGCACACACACACGTCATCACATCACTCCTTCTCTCTTCGTCAGGGTTATGAGGACTGGTTGAGACACAAAGCAGACAACTCTGTCAACCAGTGTCCTGTCCACGTGGTGCAGCACGGGAAGGTGGTCCGCAAACAAAGTCGCAAGCTCAGGGTAAATCGCTCTCACCCGCATATAACGTGAACAGAGTTTTTGTGCATTTGTTTTATTGGCTTGTGCCAAGGGATTTTCCTGCTGCTAAGCTGTCTGTTACTTTAATGTAGGTGATGTAATATATTCAGAGAGTGAAATGGCAGCTACTATAACAGATACAGAGGATCTGTTGCAGTGCTGCGAGAGAACAAATGTGTGTAGCTGTTGACTGAGCTTTTACAGGTGGTGAAGCAGAAGGTTGACTCCTTAGACAAACTGCATTAGCAGTACTAATAGGTCAAGGGGCACACCACCCTTGAAGACACTACACGTAGGAGTTTGTTTTTCATCTAGATCCTACTGGAAACTCACTAGTTTCATTTCAGCTTGGTGTGTAGAATCTTCCAAATTGTTTGCTTGACCCAGCGCATTATATTAATAACAGGACGCCTCCTCTCTGTCTGTCTCTCAGGTTGGAGACGTGGTCTTCGTGAAAGAAAATGAGACTTTTCCTTGCGACCTCATCCTTCTGTCCACGTCTCGAGACGAGGGGACCTGCTATGTTACCACAGCCAGTCTGGACGGAGAGAGCAGCCACAAGGTGTGTGTACAGTATGTGTGTGTGCGTATTAATGTACAGGTCCCAGGTTTCTTTGCAAAGGTCTTATTTGTTCGTGGTACATATACTCATGAATTACAGCTGTCAAATGTTACACTCTGCTCCTTTAAGATAAAATATACTTTTTAAAAACTCTATCTTTTTCCTCACTTCCCTGTCCATGGTCCTTGCCTCCTCCCCTCCTAGACATACTATGCAGTCCAGGACACCAAAGCTTATAGCACAGAGAAGGAGGTGGACTCCATCCACGCTACCATAGAGTGTGAACAACCACAGCCGGACCTGTACAAGTCAGTACAACACATACACACATCTGACAAACACGCTTGACAACTAAATGTCTGAAACATGTCTTTTGTCACTGTTTCCTCCGTCCTACACAGATTCGTGGGCCGTATCAGCATCTACATGGACAATGAGCCAGTGGCCAGGTAACCCGAAGCCCTAACCTATCACAGGAACATGGTCATGTTTCCCCAGTAAAGAACAGTGAAATAACTCGATCAAATAAATCATACTTTTCTTAAATTCTGCTGTGAACTCCACATCAGTCCACTAATTGGTTTCCATTATTTATATATATATAGCTGAGAAATGTACGAGTATTCCTTTTATCATTTGTCCCTGAACATTTAAAATAAGGACTGTGAAATTAGGTGGTATAAGTTTACTAGGAAAAGAGAATACAGTAATAACACGTTCACAACATAAGAGTGATTTCAAGCTGAGCTGTTGTCTGTTTGCAGGCCGTTAGGATCAGAGAACCTGCTTCTCCGAGGAGCCACACTCAAGAACACTGAGCACATCTATGGTAATATCACCCGAAATACCTGAAAGAAAGAAATTCACCTCTGTTTGCCATGAAAACAGGGAAAAGAAATTACTCGAAACGCCGCTTTCAAGCTTTTTCTGGTGATTTCAACTACTTCCCACTGTCTTTCACTGTCCAGATGCGATTGAAAGCTCTGGAAATAAAACTAATAAATGGACCCTTAAATTAGTATGTTGTTTTGTGAAACTACTGGTCAAGAACGAACTCTTCTGCCCCCCTTTAGCTGTTGCCATCTACACTGGCATGGAAACCAAGATGGCTCTCAACTACCAGTCCAAGTCTCAGAAACGATCTGCAGTTGAGAAGTAAGTTCGGTCTCTCTTTCTTTTTTTTTTTTCCCCAGAATCATTTATGTTTTTTACCCATCCATTTATTCACTGGCTGAGAGTTTCTTTCCCATCTGGCGTTGACATGCGTCTTGTATCCAGATGGCTTGTAGATACGACTGGCTGGAGGTGGATTACATTCACACTTGGTTTCACACAGTTTGTGCCTGATTAACTCGTTGGAATTGTATTTGCCTTCCTTTTTGCCAAAATGAACTTTGAGTAAATGCCTTCATCTCCGCTGTTCCCTGCGTGTATTTACAATCCAGGCTGTCTTTTACCTGTGGGACTGGTCTGCACTGTCTTTCTGAATCCATGCACTTTTGTTTGCCCGGTTTCTATCTGTGGATCACAGATGCCTTTTGTGTTAATGTGGCCAAATTGTTGTCAGGCAGCCTCCATATCTAGTTTCGATGATAGCACCTTCCTTGCATCCTGGGCTCCTTTGCACCTGTACGCATTTTTACCGTCTCAGTCCATTGTGAGAATTAGTGCAGGGAAGTTTGAATTTAAATATGGATTACTATTCCACCGAATAAAGCAATTAGGGTTTGCAGCAAGTCAGAGTCAATGTGCCGCCAGTGTCCACATTTACTCTGGTATATAAAACCTCTCTCGCCGTTGCCCCCTGCAGGTCAATGAATGCATACCTGGTGGTCTACCTGTGCATTCTCATCAGCAAGGCCCTCGTCAACACGGCGCTGAAATACGTGTGGCAGGCCGACCCCAACAGAGACGAGCCCTGGTACAACGAGAGGACTGAAACAGAGCGACAGAGACACATAGTGAGTCTGTTAATTGCAGTCCTTCAATCTGGAGGGAAAAAAAATTAAATTCTTCATCTCTTTACCTTCTCGTACTCATCCTCCTCTTCCTCAGGTGATCAGGGCGTTCACAGACTTCTTGGCCTTCATGGTTCTCTTCAACTACATCATTCCCGTCTCCATGTACGTCACTGTGGAGATGCAGAAGTTCCTGGGCTCCTATTTCATCATGTGGGATGACGAGATGTTCGACGAGGAGCTGGGGGAGAGAGCCGTGGTCAACACGTCAGACCTGAACGAGGAGCTGGGACAGGTAGCGAAGAAAACAACGTAAAAGCAAACATTGCTGTACCGTACAGAGAGGTTTTCAAGAAATCAGATGTGAATTAATAGAGCCTTGTCCTGCTCTCTTTCTAGGTGGAGTATGTGTTCACAGACAAGACGGGGACCCTGACAGAGAACAACATGGAGTTCATAGAGTGCTGTGTGGACGGACACGTTTATGTACCTCATGCTATCTGTAACGGACAGGTAACAACCTGACGGATGGATGTTTGTGATTATTTATTTGCTCCCATATGTTCATTTCCGACCTTTAGCTGGAAACAGACTTTAGGATTATTTAAAAGTACAAAGACTAGACACCTCTCACACTTATTTTCTGGAGCGTTCAAGTACATCTCACAGCCAGGAAGACAGAAAAAGCTATTATTTCCAGGGTTAAGAATGAACTCCGATGCTCAAGCTCATACTCCAAATTAAATCCCTTTATGTTTCTCATTCTTGTTGGCCAGTTTTTATTATTTCTGATAGCACACATGAGGTCAGTGGTCCTGATTCCTGTCGTAAATATAAAACATGTTTTAAAATAATGCTAATGAGGATGACTGGCAGCATCTGGATTGAGGAGGTTTTTCATCAAGCCCATACTAACAGAGTGACTGAGTTTTCTATATATATATTATCATTTGTTTTTATATAACAAATATTCCAGCTGTGTTCACATGCTTTCATCAGTTATTCCTATTGAACGTTGTACATTTTTCTCTCAGTTTTTATTCATATATTCCTCATCGTGTAATTGTGACTGTACTATATTTTCGATCTACACATGCCCTCCTGTTTATGTTTATATCATCATATTTAAATGTACTTAATTTGTGTTGTACTAGATGATGCGTGGTGCATCCGGTATGGACATGATCGACACATCGCCAGGACCCGGGGCCAAGGTGAGCATAGCGTGTGTGTGTGTGTGTGTGTGTGTGTGTGTGTGTGTGTGTGTGTGTGTGTGTTGGAGTGACACTGTGTTGGCCATCCACCACAGGAGCACGAGGAGCTGTTTTTCCGGGCGCTGTGTTTGTGCCACACGGTGCAGGTGAAGGAGGAGGAGACGGTGGACGGGATCAAGCACGGCATCCACCAGGGCAAGTCCACTTCCTTCTACATCTCCTCTTCTCCAGACGAGGTGGCACTGGTGGAGGGCATGAAGAGGTGGAGCGTGCGCACACACACACACACACACACACACACACACACACACACACACTATGCCAGTGATAACCAGACTGTTGAATTGCAAACAAAGAAGCATTTAGTGTGTCTGTCTTTCTCTGACTCTCACTCACATACAACATTTCCCATAATGGTGCCTTGCTCTGTGCCCCAGGCTCGGTTTCACCTATCTGAGACTCAAGGACAGTCACATGGAGATCCTGAACAGGGAGGATGAGATTGAGAGGTGAGTGTGTCCCTTTTTTAAAAACAATGTTGTGTATCTCTAAAGCCCTCTGCAACAATTCTCCTATGAGCTTATTCATAGCAGAGATGGTACTTACTGTGAGCATTTTGCTCCACATGTGAATATATATTAGAGAGTGAGAATGTGAAAAGATATTTGGTTGCACTGGTGGTTTGCTCTGTTGTGACACACTGGTTGTCCAAATACATTGATTCGTTAAACTCCAACAGCAACTCCCCTCTTATGAGCAAAGAGCAGTGTAAAAAACATTCATCTAGCAGCTTCTCGTTTTTATCTGTGGCTAATTAACGTTAATTTCCTCGAGTAACTTCTTGGCAGTCCAAAATTCCACTTGGCTGTTGTCGGGTTTGTGTCTGATCGCTTACAGCCGATTATTTATGAGGTAAAAGAATCATTGCTGTACGACCTATTTGCACTGTGTCAGATACATATTTAATAAACATTTAGGTCTCAATATTAAAGGACTCTAGACTGGGGCCAAAATAACTTGATTTTAATGTAACTTGAGCATAATTTTGTGTTTTAATCAGGTTTGAGCTGCTGGAGGTTTTGACATTCGACTCAGTCAGACGGAGGATGAGCGTCATTGTCAGGGCCAGCACTGGTAATACGCTTCATATGCATGCGTAGGTTTATATGTGTGGTTTCTCTCTTACACACTTTCACCATTTCTTTTTTGCCTCTATTTGTGTGTGTGCGCAGGTGAGTTCTATCTGTTCTGTAAAGGTGCAGACTCCTCCATCTTCCCCAGGGTTGTATCAGGCAAGGTGGATCAGGTCAGAGCTCGGGTGGAGCACAATGCAGTGGTGAGAGCGCGCGCACACACACGCACAACACACTTTGACATCATTCTTGTCATAAAATTATACAGGGTATTTTTCCCTTGGAACATTTTTCCCCATGATTCACCTGGTGCGAGTTTCAAAAGGTTGTGTGCGAGTACAATGGTTTCCACAGTTGCACAACATTTTCTGTAACAGCCGTTCCCATGGTTACCACAGGAAGTCGATCAGTGGAGCATAGCCCACTTCTATCAAACAGCTGTTTTCCACAGAGGGTCCAGTGTGGCTTCTAATAGACAAAACCTGCCCCTCACATTACACCCACATTTGATGATCCAAAATTATATATCTTGTCAAGCAGGCAGATTGAGGCGAAGTGGGCCATGCTTTTGTTTGGGCTTCATTATGGGCTTCGTTTCACATGCTCCATCTAAACAGCATCAACAGATATTTGCTTGACTTTGGCCCGTGAACTGAACCTGCAGTGGAAACCAGGTCAGTAGGACCTCATTGGTCATGGTTGTAGCTGTAGATGAATCGTAGCACTCGGTGCAAACAGAAAGATCCATGGTGGGTGGTGTACTGGTGAGGTTGAAATAGAAAGAGCAGCTGCAGCCTACACACTCATATTCACGGCCCAAAGTCAAGCAAATATCTGTTCATGCTGTTTGTTTAGATGAAGCCTGTTAAAGAATCCCATTCTCTGCAGATAATTTCTCTATTGATAAACCAGTCTTACCCAGTTTGAATCTCTCCTGTCCTACAGGAGGGCCTGAGGACTCTTTGTGTCGCCTATCGGCCTCTGACTCCCGAACAGTACCATGAGGTTTGCCACCTGCTGAACGGGGCCAAGTTGGCACTACAGGACAGAGACAAACAACTGGCGGAGGCCTACGACATCATCGAGAAAGACCTGATCCTTCTGGGGGCCACTGCTGTGGAGGACAGGTGGATCTCTTTTAAAGGACAGCTTTGCTTGTATTGTTATACTGCATGGCTCTGTTGTTGCTGGGGTATTTCTACCCCAGTGAATATTTACAGCTACTAAAATGTCTCTCTTTCGTACGTTCCTTCATGACAGGCTCCAGGAAAAAGCGGCAGACACCATTGAGTCTCTCCACAAGGCAGGTATGAAGGTGTGGGTGCTGACCGGTGATAAGATGGAGACGGCGGCTGCAACCTGCTATGCCAGCAAGCTGTTTCGCCGCAACACCCAGATCCTGGAGCTTACCACCAAACGCACAGAGGAGCAGAGCCTTCACGACGTCCTGTTTGAGCTGAGCAGGACCGTTTTGAGGCACCACGGAAGCATGACCAGGGACACCTTCTCTGGGTGTGTGTTTTTGTGAGAGATGAAAGTGTATTGATGAAGATGAATTAAATCTGATTTCTCCCTTTGTGTTTGTTTGAGTTCCATCTTCCAGTTGCTGCACAGACTGGTATTTGACAGGTCTTCTGTTTGTCCAGTCTGTCAGGCGACTGTACTGACTACGGTCTGATCATCGATGGAGCCACCCTCTCCGCTGTGATGAGGCCCGCCCACGAGGAGTCAAACTCAGGGAACTACAAAGAGATCTTCCTAGAAATATGCCGCAACTGCAGCGCCGTGCTCTGCTGTCGAATGGCGCCACTCCAGAAAGCACAGGTACAAAGGCTGCTGTGGACAGACAACTGATGGTGTTCACTCATATAGATGTGTAATGCGTTGTGCTGCTATAATGTAACTTTTGCTGTCTTGTATTTCTAGATTGTGAAGCTCATCAAAGCCTCCAAGGAGCACCCGATCACGCTGGCCATTGGGGATGGAGCTAATGATGTCAGCATGATCCTTGAGGCCCATGTCGGCATCGGTTAGTACTCTGGCAGTTAGTTTCACAGTGCTGGATGGACCAAACATGCTATATCCCTGCATGCTGACCTCAAATTAACACCTTTCACCACTTACTCAGCCTTTATTTACATCCATCTGTACATGTGTTTAAGTATGTAATGTCAATGACAAACCTTTATCTGCCTCTCCAGGCATCATGGGTAAGGAGGGCCGTCAGGCAGTAAGGAACAGTGACTACGCCATCCCAAAGTTCAAACACCTCAAGAAGATGCTGCTCGTCCATGGACACTATTACTACATACGCATCTCTGAACTCGTGCAATACTTCTTCTACAAGGTAGTCCGTTAGCTCAGCTGTGTTGGATTCTTTCACTCCTATATTTTTTTAATCTCCGCAAAGATTTGCAACAATCAAACAAAAGACTTTTAATAACTTCTCCAGCTACTGACCTGCTACGTTTTCTTTCTTTTTCCCCAGAATGTCTGTTTCATCTTCCCCCAGTTCCTCTACCAGTTCTTCTGTGGCTTCTCACAACAGGTAGGTACACACACACACAAGTACACAGAATAAACAATCATCAAGGAATGAAAAAACAAAACAAATGCTCATACGCTCCCTGCCCTTCTCCCCAGCCGCTGTACGATACAGCTTACTTGACTCTGTACAACATCAGCTTCACCTCGCTGCCCATCCTGCTCTACAGTCTCATCGAGCAGCACATTAACATGGACATCCTGAAGAAGGACCCGTCTCTCTATAGGTTAGTGTTGATTAAAAATCTGCTGTCTGTACTGTATATGTGCTGCTACCTGCTACCTCTTTTCTTATTCTGCAAATTTCCTGTATGGCAGTTAGTGTTTACAAACCATCAAATGTCTACGTACGTGTTGGACTATTTCATTTTGATCGTGGAAACAGGTCCAGAACAGACCTAGAGCATCAAAGCAGAAAGATGATTGACTCTACTCAAGCACATCATGTAACATAATGGCCTGTTTTTATGCTGAAGTTCAGTGTTTAAAGGAAACACATTTAAATTTCAGGTTATTGTATACATTTCAGATATTCTTGGTCACATCAACCTCCACTGGGTTGTTTATGTACAAACTAACAGTTTGTATTTTCAAAAGCAAAAATGTTAAACTAACAAAAAACATTTTCTAATGATTTCACATCAATCACAGAGACATTTCCTCTATTATGGCAGAAACATCCCACTTTTAACTTGGTTTGATTGGGTTTGGTCAGAGCTCAAAAATCTCCAAATTGAACACTCGAGGTTTCACATGACCAGACAAAGCCTTTTTCTCCTCAGTCTGGATTCTTCCTTTTCTCATCATATGACCTTCAAAACTCACATTGGATGTATCGCCCTTTGTCACAAGCAATGAGACTTCTGAAGGTGCATACATGGTCTCAGGTCATTCAGTTTTTCATTGTTTAGAAGGTGCCTATATCAGTGACGTATCCAAGAATTAATGCATATGAATGATATGCTAAATCAAAATATAATCTCATTACAATAATTTCTGGTTAAGGTCCTGCCAAAGGCAGCTAATGTAGTATTGATCAGTAAATGTGTAGTCACTCATGTGAGAGTTGGTCAGCATGAGTCATTCATGCTGTTTACTGTTTGTCGTCACAGAGATATTGCTAAGAACTCTTTGCTGCGGTGGCCCATCTTCATATATTGGACTGTCCTGGGTGTGTATGATGCCATCGTGATGTTCTTTGGTGCGTACTTCCTGTTCGACAACACCACCTTCACCAGCAACGGACAGGTAACATCCATGTGCCTATGACAGTCCCTTTTAAGTCAGTCAAGGAGAGTTTTTTTTAAATGATTAAGATCAGATAATTTATTTTTCAAAATTATATGCACCTCATGAATGTTGGACGTTTAGATTTATATTAAACTGAAGGCTGCATACTTCAGTAGAGCACATTTTGTTTATGATTTTTTATTTTAATTTGTCAGTTTGCAGATTGTTGGCAGGCTCATGTCTGTCATGATGCAGTTCTCTACAAAACGCCCCTATAATTTGTTTCTTCTCATTTGTCCCAATTTGTTTGGGATGTTTTTAACTTTATTAATGAACATAAACCAAGGATATTTTTATTTTGTGGCATAACTCTCCGCTTGTTCCCAACCTTTTCTTTATTACCCAGGTTCAACATGTATTAACTGTAGCCCTTCTTTTTTTGGATTTTAGCTTCTTTAAAAAAACATTTTTTTAATTTTTGATTGCAACTCAAAACTGAAGGTGGTCTATATGTATGTTGGTAAATCAAATTAACTGTGAAAAAAGAAATTAGGCTTGTATTTCCATCTACAAACGTATATGTTCAGGCCAAAATGTCTAGATACTATTAACTACTGTATAAAACTCTATATATAATACACTGTATGGTTTTAAATAATTTCAGTAGTACCTTATGATGTAGTATGCACCATGTACCAAATAACAGGAGTTTTCCTCATAATACACATTTTAACTACCTGCTTTTTGGTAAAACCTCACCAGTTAATTACTAGTAATTACTTCTTGCTTCATCATTATACAGTATATGAAATACCAGATAGATACTCTGCTCTATAATGTGACACTGGCAGTTTATTTTCACAACAAATGTGCAGCACATGATGATAAAATGTGTGGTACATTTCTCCAACCCGTTCAACTTCTGTGCATTTCTACAAAAAAAAGGAAACTACATTTGTATTTTGTGTCCCAGGCTGGAAAAGTTTCACGGCTGCTGCTCTGACTTTATAAATAATAATAAAAAAAAAAGACACCTGTACATCTGTACTGTAAAAGGTGATCGACGTTCTCCCATTCACATTCAAGACACGACCACATGGCGGGTTTTCCACCATCTTCCTCTGTGTTTCTCTATTTGTTTCCTTTCATTTTCAAGCAGCGTTTCTCTCCCAGAAACCTTTCGGACTGTGTTGAGTTGCTTGATTTCACTTGTTTTATTCTTCTCCATCCACAAAACTGTTTATTTTATTATGATTTTCTTCTTCTGGCCTCCTCCTCTTCTTCTTCTTCTTCTTCTTCTCCTCTTACCTTTGTGTTGCTTTTTCTTTTTGCTTCTCTTTCCTCCTCAGCTAATGACAACCAACACACAGATGGTAAGCCTGTCCCTGTCTCTCTGTCACCGCTCCCTAGTTTCAGTTTCCAATTTCCTGTTTCGTCCCGTCAAACAGCCTGATACCAAATCATCCGTTCATCCGCCCTTCATGCTTTCTGTAGAAACATCAACTGTCGGCTTTTGTGTAGTGACCCGCCTTTTGCTAGAACCCTGCTCATGTGTCCAGGTGTTGATGTAATGATCGAACACCTTAACTATACATTCTGTGTGTGTGTGTGTGTGTGTGTGTTACAACTGATTACTACTTCTATTACATGGCATCTGAGACATTTAGCCATGTTTCTAATTTAATTCTCCTTCATTCGATGGTGATCTTTTTAGAGCAGAAGAGCATCAGGACTGTTTATAGGCTTATTTGTAAAGAAGTTACAGAAAGAATAAGGTGAATTTAAGTGCGTTTCTGTATGTGAAGAGCTGCGTAGAAAAACACCAGAATGACGAAAACAGTCTATAAATAACAGATTACTTTTGTAGAAGTTGTTCCAAGTGTTTTTGTTGATGCTGGTTAAAGATTTGTCAAGTGACTGTCAATTATAATGTAGATTATACATTAGAGACACAAGATATTTGTGATATTATCATCTAGTAAAGGCTTCTCGCTTTCCATTAGTCTTTATAATGCGATAAATCATATGTCTGAAAATAACTGAGGAATTAACAGTCCTGTCTCATATTTCTCATTTTAACAAACTCCTTTAGCAAAATCAACTTTGATTAACAGCTTCTCTGATTTGCACACTAACAAAAACAGGTCACATTTAAACTGTCTTGGTCAATAGCTGCTCTAGTTATCCTACTTTATCCATTACTGACACAATCTGGGGTTAAAAACTCATTACTGTCATCCTTTCATATGTCACTATCAACATTACAACCACCACATATTCAAGTGGCCTTTTTAAAAAGCACAATTTTTCTACTTTCATGCTTGTCTTTATGTTCTTTTTTTGTGTGCTTAATTTATCCATATATGACGCCTCATATATTCACACATTTAAGGACGTAATAAAATGCTACATACATATCAATGCGTCTGGCATGCTAGTAGCCAAAGAGCACAAAGTTGCGCCAGGGTGGAAGTCTAAATGTCTGAGTTTGGGTTTGATTTTGGCAAATAATCCTCATCACTATCATGAATTTTCAGGAAAGAGTACATTTAAGTGTTATGAAATGTGTCATTAAAGTGTCATTATGTCAGGATTATTATGGAAAAATGGGCATTAATACTGTATCCAAAATCAGCCTAATGACACTCAGCATAAATTGCAGGCTGACGTTTCAGATATTCATGATTTTATTATTATTTGATCATTCGTAGCACATTTAACATGTTTTCCCATCAGGTTGACATGCACATCACCTCTTCTGGTAATGTTCAAGTCATTTAAAAACACCTCATCTCGCGTGTTTCCCCTCCATCAGTCATCTGACGATCTATTCTTCACCTGAATGTTTCTGTCTGAGCACCCTGCCATCTGTTTGATTGATTGATTCATTATTGAATACGTCCACTTATCTCTGTGTGCCATATTAACACCAGGTCTCAAATGACCTGAGTGCATTTACTTTTAAATTATAGTCATGTCACCTGTAATGCATGTTAATGCCAGGTGTATTGACATTATTTTCACACACACAAAAGACAATATTCAGTTACAGTGTTACTTCCTGGTCATGTGAAAAATGTGCAAAAAGCTGCAAAAAGCATACTGTATGTACTCACTGTTGCGTCCGTATGAATGGCATTCAAAGAGAATTTCATTAAACAAGAAATGTACTGAGGAGAAATCTTTCACTAACAGCATCTGCTGTCACTTTGCCTCTGCAGATGTTTGGAAACTGGACATTTGGCACGCTGGTCTTCACTGTGCTAGTCTTCACTGTTACATTCAAGGTAAACACACACACACACACACACACACAGCATCTGCACTCACAGAAGCTGCATTAAGCCCCGCTGTTGTCATTAAAGTGAGATAAGAAGTTTGACAAGTCGAAGGTTTCCCTTCTCATCGCTCCCCTCTCTCTTGTAGTTGGCTCTAGATACTCATTACTGGACTTGGATCAACCATTTTGTCATCTGGGGCTCACTGATTTTCTTTGTGGTATTCTCTCTGCTGTGGGGCGGCATCATCTGGTAAGCTTTGAACGTGTTTTTCAATTGAACTCTTAAAATAATGTTTTAGAGTGGATTTAAGTGGGCTCACAACTAAAAAAGTGAATGAAAGAAATATTTCCTCTCCTGCAGGCCCTTCCTCAACTACCAGAGGATGTACTATGTGTTCATGCAGATGTTGTCCAGTGGTCCAGCGTGGCTCAGCATAATCCTTCTAATAGCAGCCAGTCTGCTGCCAGATGTGGTGAAGAAGGTCATCTGGAGGGCACTGTGGCCCACCACTACCGAGCGTATACAGGTGGGTGAATACACATGCACACTCTTAAGTTTGTGTTTACAGCCAGCCAACTGAGAAAGTATTAAGAACGGCACCAGTTTTATCTTACACAGGTAGAACAGCGTCCTCAGCTAGTTGTAAAGTAATTTAGCAGATTTACCTCCAAGCTGCTTTCACTTTGGGAAGAACAAGGCCACATTTGCTAGACTGAAAGTGGTTAAAGCTTTATAGATTAACATATAATACTGTTATTATCTCTGTCAAATGTCTAACTGATGACTGTGGGTCAGCAGATGTATGCTGGCGTTGGCTACGTCCCTGCTCTGTTGGATGTAAGTCAGTAAGCCCCTCGCGGTCTGTGTGCAGTGCTCCTTTATTTCTAAATCAAGAAAGTACAATAGAGACCGTGTGTATATTCTTAGCAACATATTTTATTAATTGAGAGTTAAAAATGCAACCATCACAGCCATTTCACGTGTCTACAGATGCTGGGAGTTTGTTAGTAATGACACATTATAATTTTTAGCAGGTCACAGTGTAGAAAAAAGTGAAGTTGCATAAGTGCCGTGTAAAAACTACATTTAGAGCATTTAATAGAGAGCTGTAAAGTCACTAGCATGCAAACTTTACTGCTACAGCGTCTTTCAAAACAGAACTTACAAAGTACAGGAAGAAGAATGAGGAAAGAGAACATAATATATAAAAACAAGGATGGTTCAATGTAAATTGAGAGAGAGCCAAAGAAAACAAATAGGTGTGCACTGATTTTGACTTTGCGCTTGGCAGCAGCAACATCGGCACTAAAAACACAAATTCTAAAACCTAAATGTTCGCTTGAAATAACTTAATTAAAGGTTGTAACAGTGCAGTGTGTTTTTAGCACCTGCTGCTACGGCTTCTTGGCTGCAGAATGATGTGATTAGAGAACTGACCAAGTGACAGGTTACACAGAAATAACTTAAGTCAGAAGGCACTCATTAGCCAGAAATACTGTATTACTGTATATTATGAAAGTTGTGTTCATAAAATTGTAGAACTAAGAACACGCTCAGCAATCTAGTCAACTAGTCAGGGGAACTATTGCAGAGCACAGAACTGATGTTGTTTTTACAGAACATATATAGCCGGGGAATTTCCACCAAGCCTGTATTCTCACGTGGTATTTGATGGTTGGATGAGTTGCTGTAGCGACATCAAGCTTTCTGGGTTGCACTGAGAAAATCAGTCAAGATATTTAATGTGGAAAATAGCCTATTTGAACTTTAGCCTCCTGATCAACCTTCCGTGTTTCTTCCTGTGTGTCCTAAACTGCTCCTTTCCCTTTATAGCCTTGCTTGTGGAGAGAGCTGGAGAGATATGTCTGATTCTCTGAGACAGACTTTATCTTCTCATGCCTATAAATGTAACCCTTTGCTTTTGATTTTAATTGCTCAACTTGACCATGTGGCATTTTGAAACATCTGACTGACCTTAAGACCTTTAACTCTTCCGTCTTCCTGTTCAATCCTTCCTCCTCCTCTTCTCCTCCTCATGCCTCCCTCTGGCAGACTAAGCATCGGTGCCTTGCCTCCGAGCCCTCCACCATCTTTATGCTGTCTCAGACTTCCAGCAGAATCAGTTTCTAACCCAGCCCTCCTAGAGGTGACCCTCTGCCTTTCCTCCTGTCTCTACCTTGTGTAGAATCCCTGTTTCTCTGTATTTTAATTTTTTTATACCTTGTTGCTTTCACCCTACCACAGTCTTGCATGAAGTGAACATTCTGATTGCATGCCAGTGCATCTACATCTGGATTTACACAGGCAGAGTAAAAACCTGTAGTGTGAATCCAGCGTATGTTGAAGTGTGATGTGTGGCCTTCATGACTTTTTGTTTTAGAAATCAATTTTCCTTTGTAACACTGAAGTTATGTGTGTATTTTTTTGTGTATGTGGTAGACCCTTAATTTGTCTGTCTGTGTGTGTGTGTGTGTGTGTGTGTGTGTGTGTGTCCCTACAGCGTAAGAGGGATAATAAAAGGTTTGACAGGGCCCTAGCCTACCAGAGCTCTGACTCCTTACTTGATGGAGTAGCTGTTACAGAAACCTAGACGGCTTCAGCACGGTAAAACACACCCTGTGTGTGTGTGTGTGTGTGTGTGAGCGCTCGATGATTGGACTGGCTAATGGTGGGTGATGTTAACATCCTGCAGTGATGTGACTTTCCAGATTTGACTTTTGAGAGTTGTCCCTGACTAACACCTGGGTTGCAGTGTGTTTTTGTGAAGGTTTTTAAAAGTTTCATGATCCAAAAACTCTCCAGGTATTGTATTAAAGCGCTTGCATCCTGTTGGGTGATTCTGTACATGGAGCTCTGGCGCCCTCTAGTGACACATTTTAGCATGGCTCCAGAGCCAAGGGTTTTACTCACAGGGGGTCTGACGATTCATGCATGTTTTTTAGTCATGTTACCATTTGCATGGTTTGGTTTGGTTCTTTTTTATGGTGTTGTACGGTGTCACAGTATGTATTTATCTACATATCCTTCATGTACTTCATCTACTTGGGTTGCATCGCTTGTGTCTGAACAGGGTGGATGGGACATTATGATCACTGGCCAATTAGATTAAAGGCATTTCGATTCTTTCTTCATTCAATTATACAAACAATTAAATTGTCTGGCACGGCAGAATTGTGTCCAGGTTCAGATTACTGACAGAGGAAAGTGTCATGTCTTTTGCAGTAGCTCCTTTGGCCTTCGTCTCTTCAACCGTAACCTCCCTTCAGGGGAAGAGTTAGCCCTGTTACACCTGGCTTAGTTAGCTTGTGAAGCAGCCAGACAAATAACTTGATATAGCAAGTACTGATGTTGTCAACATGCAGACGCTGCTGTAGGAGCTATTAGCTAAGTAGATCAAGAATCAGACCTTATCTGCTCCCATTCACCCAGAAGAGCATTAGTGGGGTTGGGTACTGATGCTGGGTGCAAAGTCCTGGTTCACAATCTGCATTTCCAGTTCATCCCAAAGGTGTTGGATGTGTTTGAGTTCAGGGGTCTATGCAGGAGAAACTAGACTAGACTAAAAGTACACTAATGTATGTATCCACAGTTTGAATTCTGGCCAGCTGGGATAACAATGTCTCCTCCACCTGCTCTCTGAGAGCCCTCTACTGGACTCCACAAGTAACATGTTTTGTCCTCCAGTTTCTACTTCCTTCCTCTGTATTTCATAATATCTCTCCCGCTCTATCTCCTTTTCCTCCCTCTTTGCACTCATACAGAATGCTGATAAACTCTACAAGGGCCAGCTGTCCGAGTTCACCCCCCTGGCGTCTCTCCACGCCCCGTCCAAGGCTGGTAGCCACCGGCGAGGCTCGGGCACCCAAAGGAACGCCCCGAACCCCCGAAGGTCTGAACCCTTTAACAAGAAAATCATGTTCACACGCTGGCAAAGAGTGCCAGACTACTGCACCTTCACTCCTCTCCTCCGATTCGCCGATGGCTCCCGCCGCTCGAAGCAGGGACACGCCTACAGCGGGGCGGGGCCAGAGACCTCAGTCTAGTTTATTTATTTCTGATGTTTTTCTTATATTCTGATATCAGATACAGTGGCATCCATTTGGAGTGGAACTGAGCAAAGGTGTAATTCTAATAAATTGTTACCAGAAGCTGACTAGGTCACTGCTAGCAGAGGTAGAAAGTAAAGTAACTAATTTATTTATGTTACTGTGCCGGGAGTCCAGCAACAGACTATGTTGCTAATAACAAGTATCTGAAAGCACTATGGGACGGCTCTGGAACAGGACTCCATCCACAGGGCCTCGCTCGCCACCACTACGTGTAACAAGGGCTCAGTGCATTGATGTCGCAACAAACAGACCCACGAGCTCTGATTTCTTAATCCATATTGTGTCACACTGAAAGTATGTGCACTGGCCCTTTACGTCTCCCTGCTTTTGATAGTTGGCAGCTGAAGTGTACTTTACTCCACTTATTATTATTTATATGACTTTTTACAAAACAATTACTGCGATAATCATGTGTTGTAAATGTGCTGCTGCTGCTGATGATGATGAAGACGTAAGCCAGCTCGAGCTTTCTCTGACCAAACCTTTCCTTTTCTTCATTCCTGCCCAACTGTCTTTTTTTCTTTCTTTCTTTCTCTCTCTCCGTCTGTCTGCTCTGCCTCATTTCAGGACTAACTGGTGTTGCATGTGTGCAAACATGTTATCTCGAAATACTCCCTAGGACTCTGGGGTCAGGTCCATCAACATTGTAAGGAGGGGTGTAGTTGAGGAGTAAGGCCTGAGTGTTGGAGATGTGCATCTGAGTTGGTCTTTTTTTATTAGTCAATGCAATGGGGTGGCTGTGGCTGAGAGGATAGTGCGGTTGTCCATTAACCCCAGGGTTGGTGGTTCGTTCCCAGCTCCTGCTGCCTGCATGTCGAAGTGAACCCTGAGTTGCCCCCGGTGGTGGCCAGCGTGGCAACTGTGTCCCTGTCGGTGTGTGAATGGGTGAATTAGACTACTGTTCAAAACTTAGCTTACTGTTACAGCGCTTTGGGAACCGTTCTGGTTGAAAAGCGCTATATAAGAAAGAGTCCATTTACCATTTTACCATATGTGATTGTGGTATTCAGCACCTGATACTGAAGGTGTTGTGCATCTACTTTACTGTCGGTATTTGTCCAATTTGATTGGCTAAATCAGTGTTACACAATTATGAAAGCGAGAGATGGTTTGATGCAATTGGAATTGTTGGGTCTATACGAGTTGGATTAGACTTGCTCTATATTAACAAGTGCTGTGAGATAACTCTGTTATGATATATTCATTCATTATTAACCAGACTGCTTCATGTTAGCTGGGATTGGCTCCAGCCCCCCCCTGTTATGATATAGCGCTATATAAATACAATATTATTGAATTGAATACATGTTGCCATGCCCATGTCTGCGAATATCTGCTCAGGGACATTAACAGTTATTATATTATAGCAACTATTCACCATATATAATTACTTAAAGGAGGTTGGTACGCAGTAAGGAATAAGAAGTAGCCAAGACATGTGACAATAACACATCCCTTTTTTGAATATTGCACCATTAGGGTGACATATTCCCAATTCAGGCAATAAATATTTCTTTCCTAAGTATTCCGCCTACCACTGCGCACCAACCAGCTGTTCGTGCTTTCTGTGCCAGTGTCAGCAGGGACATCATCCTGCCTCGGCCACACCAGGATGGTCATCAGGTTCTCTTGAAAGACAAAAACCAAAGAGGAGTGTCCCACTCTTCAAGCACAGAAATTGCACTAGAGGAACCAATTAGGCACTTCTCTATGAGATGGAGCCCAGCGGGTTCGGGGGTAACATTTGGGCTCCCAGCAGGTCTGTAGAGCTTGCATGTACAATAGGCTGTTACAGAACTCCCGCAAATCAGATTAGCTCATTTAACAGGCCACTCATAATGCTAGAGTTTCCTTTAACCCAGCCAAAACCACCGATGTCAGGAAATGAAATGCTTCAAATTCAATGACTCATACAAGAGAACCCGCGCTGTTCCATAACTGATTCTGGCATTGTCCTTCAGCCATACATTGATGAGGACCATTATTTAACAAAGTGCTCATGTTGAGCAGGATGTTCCAAAATAACATTGCCCTCTTAAATTTCAATGTGAACCTCTCGGTCAGCAGAATTGGCGCCTCATGCACTAGGAATGCAGCAGCACTCAACAGCCTGATCTGGTGATACAACGCGGAGACAAGCCACGTTGCTCTGTAACGTTTGTGCTGTGTAACGTTTCAAACAACTGGTCAAATTTAGCCCGTGTGCTGTTTTATATGAGCTCAAATAGTACATTATTGAAAAGTGCTGAACATCATCTTTCAAATGGCCTTCCTAAAGATGAGACAGACACCTTTACATACGAGTGTTCACCGTGCAAACAGAAGAAGCTCACTACTGCCAGCTATCATGCCTGCTGGAGGTTTGCCCCATCTCCCAGATGTCATAGGCACCCATTGTTTTCCAAATTGCTCTTAAAACAGCTTGCAGAGACCACCGCTACCTTGACATACCTATCATTTGAAACTACATGTGTAGTGTCACATGTGAAGGGGCCACATATGAGAAGTGATTCCATTTTTCTACAATGTAATGTGACGAGCACAAGCCTTTTAATGTAAGCCAATCTGGCAGTGTGGCTCTGGGATGGCAACGTTGGTTTGTTTGGTACAGACTTCTTAACCACTATTGGATGGATTACCTTGTTATTTTGGATTTTACATCCATTTATGGTCACTAGAGGATGAAGGCTTGGTAAATGATTGAATAGATCGCCATGAAATTTGTTACAGATATTCATGTTCCCCCCTAGGATAATGAATTATGGTGGCTTTCCATCTTATATTTGGTTAATACCTGCAAACTTTTCTAGGTTTCCATTCAAATGTATCGCAGATTTTAACTGAATTTCCAGAAAATCGACAAAAGAAAATGCCAACAAATGCCTGTTTCCAATCACTACCATTATGTGATTATTAGGAGTTTGTTCATCGAGATAAGCAGTGGGTGGCACAATTCCTCCAGTCGGGCGCCATTAAACCACTGAAGAAGAAAGAGGGCACGACGAAATGAAGTAAATAAAAGAGCGCCAGTCGAACCTCAAATGGTGAAAAACAACGTAGAAAACATGATGGAAATGTGGCATTTCTGTTACCGTCCCCTCTTCGCTACACACACACACGCGATGTTTTATTCTGCCGCTATTTCTGTCTCCTCTGCGGAGCTTCAATGTGTCAGTCGCTCGCCTCATGTGCGTCGTTATTTATTTGATGAGTTTGCTTCCATTGCACTTTCTTTCATCCGGCTTTTAATCGATTCACCAACTTTGCGACCTTCGCCAAGCATAAAAAACAGTCTCGCAATATTTCAAGAGCTGTTTGGTGTTTTTTTGCTCAAATAGAAAATGTGCAAAAAAACAGGCGGATGTTATGTGCAAACTGAAACTCTCATTTTGACTCTTACTGTTACGCATGCAGCCTGGTTGTCCTCCAGACCCTCATGATGTGCTGTGTGGGACGGGCTTCTGCACTGCCTGAACTAGGTCATGAGAAGTAATCAAACGCTTTAGAGGCCACCGTTAAATGATGCCTCTTTTTACAGCACATCCAATGACAGGCGAATGACAAAACGATTTGTGCCAGTGGACCTTAAACCGAAACCACCGAACGACATTGCGACAGCACGTTTATTCGCCTCTGAACTGCCAAATCTACACGTTCTATTTTTCTGTCTTTCTGGCGCCTGCCTAACGGTTTATTAATTGGTCTGGCTTCGTATTAGTTACCCTGACAACGCTCTCTCCCTCGCCTCCCTCGACAAACTCTCCCTCGACTCGCACAGTGCACTGGGTGGTTTAGTGGAGGGTCTTGTTGCAAGCAGAGGAGGGAATACGCTGCAAACACATCTCACGCCTCTCCAGTGGCATATTAATCTAAAACTGTCCCTCAGGTCAGAGAGCTGTAAACACTCAGGCATGTTATGTGGCGCTTCAGCCATAAACCCGAGAAGGGCCAATGGATTTGAGGCATATCAAAGATGACTGAAACTCTAAACTGACTGTGGAGGGACACTGTTTTTTTTTGGTTATGTACCATATATTTCATATGTATCTTTTTTGCATCTGTATTTACACTTCTCCTTGATTATCAACTTATCAGCAACCTCCTTCTTTCCTTTCTACATCTCACAAAATGCCTGTCCTCCCTCATCCCCACCAAAAAAACATTCCTCCCTCCCTGTCTTTGTGGCGACTGCCAGTGCACACTGTGGTTAGGGGGCTGTTGTTTTCGCAAAGGGGGTGGGAGAAATGCACGTCTTGCAAATGGACAAATCATGTGGAGCAATGCCCAGCCAGTTGCACTGGAGAGAGCCCTGGGGTCTAGAGCACAGCAGCCAGGCAGACACAGAGAAAGCGGGGAACTATCTTTGGCCAGGCGAGCCGGGATGCTCCCTGGGCCAAGCTGGATTCATGGAAAAGATGGACAGAGAGAGAAAGAGATGGAGGGAGCACAGAAAGGGAGTCGGGAGGCAGGGTGATGATGTTGATGGAGCTGGCAAACAAACGTACTCTACTGCATAAAAAAAGAAGAAAAAAAAGAGAAGCCTGTGCACAATGAACTCTAGGAAGCCATACGGGCTGTGCACAAAAGCCCATTTCAGACTGCAAAATTATATTTCACATACTGGCTGCTATTGTACTGCATGCTAAAAAGTATGCAGAAGTTAAAGCAAATGGAATTCATTTTAAACTGTATATTGCATTGTAGATATTTTAAGCGCATTGCAAGATTTTGGCTTTTCAAGATGCTTCGATGCTTCAAGAGGAATGTTTCATACTAGCTTCACTTAGCTTTTGTTCCGTTTAGGCCCCAAACTATGTGGTTAAAGTTATAATCCTTAAAGATTTTATAATATCAAACCTGTACTGGATGAAATTCGAGAGGCTAGAGCCAGAGCCACGTTCACATTGTGTGTAGTTTGTGCACACGTGCATATGTCACATGATGACATAATCCTTAACAAACACGACGGGGAGTGTAGGCAGCAGGGATAGGACCCAAACGCAGACAGCGCAGGCAGACAGAAGACGTTCAACCATTTATTCGCAGCAGGTGAATTTACAGGCAGGCGGGAAGACGAGCAACAGGAAAGTCCACAGACAAAAGCACAAAGAACCTCGACAGGGGCCAAAGAGGAACACGGAAAGAAAACACAGGGCAGAGTGTTCAAGCAGCGGACGATGATACAAACAGAAATGAACCGACAAGGAACAAGTACGAGGAAGCCGCATAAATAGACAAGGGACTAATGAGGGAATCAGGGGCAGGTCAACAAGAGGAACAGGTGTGGCTAAGAACAAAGACAGGAAGTAAAACTAAAACATACACGGGAGAGATGGCCTACCAAAATAAAGCAGGAAATGAAACGAGCATTTGGACATTATACATATTCGCATCATTGTGAACAAAAAGTTGCATTATTATTATTAAGACTTTCTTATCGCTCTTTACATCTTGTTGACAAAATTGCTAGTGTAAAAAATATTATTGAAAGAAAAAACTAGTCTTAGCTTTGCCACCAGTAACCAAATGTCGCCAAATCAACCAGAACTGAAATTTTAAGGATTATAAATTTAAGATTATAAGGAAAGATTGGGGTTAAGGTTAGAAAACTACTTGGTTAAGGTTATGGAAATATTGTGGCATTTGAACAAATGACCAATGCAGTTTATGGTGTTTTTTCTTGTGATGACAGTCTCATTTTGCCATATTCTAAATGCTCTGCTTTATGGAACATAACATACAATATAACAAAGTGGACGGGGTGCAAGGAGGTGAAGAAATCGAGGAGGGTTGAAATGGGTAAAAAGTGAGGGAAGGCACATCAAGATGAGAAGAAAGGGTAACTGAGGTGAGAAAAGGGAGAGAGGTCCAGGGAGGGGGAGAGAGAAATCAGCCAAGTGAATCACTTTAATGAAGTATCATGACTCCCTCACTATTCTTTTGTCCTCCTCCTCCTCCTCCCGACTCTCCCTAGACTCCACGGTGTCATCCTGACTGGGAAGGTGTTGCTGTGACTGCCGCTGAGCCCAGCCTGTCATGGCAGAAATTCTGAACTAATTTGGAAACATGACCCGGGTTTTGGAGGGCCTGAAATGGATTATGGGGGGCGGCTAATGTGATTCTCTAGCATTTCTCCTGAAATTAAAGAGTGCCGCGGTGTTATTAATACGCATGAGATAGAATCAGTATTCCCCATCTGTTGCTCAATGTTCACATTGTGCCCGTGACTGATCTGCTACTTATTTTCTTTACTGCAACCCCCTTTCTCCTTTTATAAGTCCAGCTTTCTCTCTAATAATCATGATTATAATAACAACCACGCTAAAAAGAAATAGAATGAATAGGAATTAAATTAATATATTTCACAATTGTCTAACAATAATGTCATTCTTCCATCCTCTCCTCCTTTATTTATTTATTTTCCAAGCAGCAACAGGCAGATTAAATCCCCAAAACCGCCTCTATAATCACAGCAGAGCCATATAAATTGCAGGCAGCTCCCCTCTTCTCCCTCTCTTACATGTTGCGAGCATATGTGTGTGTCTGTGGATCAGCTGTGCCTGATTGCGTGAGGCCATGATTGGATGCTCTTAAGGAAGTGAAGCGTTACTCCAGCGAACAAGAGTGAGACAGAGAATCAGGAAAAAAAAAAATCTGAATGAAAATGAGCGAGAGAAAAATGCAAAATGAGGCGAGGGAGAGACGAGGCAAAGCCACTTTAAATCAAGCACCTTTTAATCAGTGCTCTCACAATGGGGGACATAAAGATAACGGGGCAGAGAGAGGCTCCTGGTGGCTTTCTCTGCGGCTAAAGTCACAGATTTATGGCTAGCTGGGGAGAGTCCCCTCAACCATGTTTAAGCCACAGCGCCGAGGTACTGACGATAGGGATTACACTGGCAAGGCCATCTCCCGGCAAGTTATGAATGTATCTGGGATTTAGACTCCCAACCTGCTGTACGCGCAGGTGGCTGTGTGCCTCTGTCCTTCATCAACGTCCCGCAGGAAACATCCGCCTTCAGGTACGTACACACGGAATGTTTTTCTGTCAAATAACGGTTGAAAGTTAGACTACAGTGAAAAAATGTGTTATTGGCCACACTTTCATTCTCAAACGAATGAAATCTGAGGAGCTCTAATAACAAAGCAAGAGATATCACTAAATACTGTAAGTAAGTAGAAAGCACTTGTACAAAATACAAAATCTGTGTTATTGACAAGACTAAAAGTCTGCAGCCAAGCTTGCAGCTCTGAGCGGCTGCTAACGTGTTCACAATGACAATCCTGGGAAGTTG
>JAVQJF010083084.1:0-14966 GCA_036023855.1 Gadopsis marmoratus | reverse complement strand
CCCCCCCCCCGCGCCCCCCGGCGGCCCAGGCGGGGAAGCTGTGTGGGTTTGTGAGTGTATGCAAGCACGTTGGAAGAGCGAGAGAGGGAAGATGCTGTCGTGCGTCAGTATGATAGCAGTGTTTTTAGTTTATTTTTCCCCATTAACATCACACCAAGCCAGAGACTTGGCGCCTGTGGCTTCCAAGAGATAATAAATGTGGCGAGGCACAAGATGGGAAGTGTGTGTGCGTGTGTGCATATGTGTGGTGAGAGAATATATGGAGAAAGGTCACAGAAATATTATGCGACCGTGTGTGAAACAGAGTTGGAGGATGAAGCACTGGCGAAAAGTAGAAGCTTGCGTCTATTCATTGTGCAATCTGCTGCTGATATCAATACATCCCAGCAGTCTGTTTTGGTATTGCAATTGTACATTAGGCCATGGTGAGAATTTCAACACTCTCAAACTAGGAATGGTAGCTTAAAGGGAAACATATTTGCCAAAATATGATCAAATGTTGTTGGAAGCTAAAGCAAAGCACTGAATGCTAATACAGTACGTGTACGCATCTCCTATCATACGTCAGCTGGGCCCCAAGCTGTATGTCGGGGTCAAACATGTAATGCTGACCGCTGTACCGAGAGTCATTCTTATAGAATATAACCTACAAACGCATATTGTTTATGGACTGCAGTGCAGCAGACCCAAATCTACGATCTCTTGTTTCACTCCAGCACTACAGAGGGGGGCTAGTTATGTAATTGTAGTCTACGATCAAATGAACACGTGGTTTGTGGAGGGTTTTTCTTTTTTTCTGCAAGACATGTCCAAGTAGCTCCTTATTTATCCACTAAAAAGCAGCAAAATTATCTGAATGTAGATTTAGTGCAAAAAAACTAAAGCATGTCTGTGTTTATTCTGAAATATATGTCAATTATCTTTCCTTGAAGGCTTTTACTGTGAAGAGATATGAAAGGAGCAGAGTTTTCATCTTCAAGTTTATCTTAAAACCATACTCGCATGCCCATATGTGCATCAAAAATGGTATTGGTCGCTGTACTTGAGCATCCTGTCCTTCCTGGACTCAGACCTCTTTCTAAAGTGATTTCAGTGGAAGTGATGAGGGCCAAGGTCCACAGTCCTCCTTTTTGTATAAAAATACATTCTGAAGCTCAGCTGAAACTAATGAGTTAGACAAATCAAAAGGTCTTTTTGCCAGTTATACTTCTGTCTGTGCTTCCATGTACACACAGAATTGCTAAAAACATCAATTTGCCCACACAGTAGATTAATACGGACACAATAAACGCAATACTGTGTTAGTACTTTGTAGGCCTTCATGCACATACATGAGTTCACTGCACTGAAGATATTTTTCTCTCAGATTTATCTTGAACTTTTGATATGAACTCTGACGCCATTTGTGAGGTTCCTAAACGCTGGGCTTAAGATGATAAACGATAAATAAGTGCTTACAGACTGTCTGTGCCTCTGGACGGCATCTTTTAAAGACATTTGTCAACACAAGGTTAATGCAGTAAACGTGGCTGTATATGTAGTTGGGAAAAGGTTTCCATCCCTCTGGCCTTCATCTCGCCGTATTCATGATGTGTTTTTCCATCCCACAGCAAAATTGTCATCAAGATTGGGAAGAAGAAAAAGCGAAAGCCGGAGTCTTCAGAGGAGGAGTCGGATGATGACCCTCCCTCTCGACACACCTCTAAACATGTCGACTCTGTAAGATCCAGCGTACACACAGAGACACGTAAACCTACAGTGCAAGTCACCATTGTTGTAACTGGGGCTGTAATGCTTGGGAGCACTATGTGTTTCATCTCACTTTATCGAATTAAAATATGAATCCTCAACTGTGACACAACACCTGGAGTTTAGGTGGGAATTTGCCTGTCTTTAAATTGCCCACTTTATTCAGGTGGGCGTTGGTGTTATTACCCGTGAAAACACATTGAATTTGCGGCTCCTCCTCTGTTGCCAAGGCAGTGAGTGAAGTGGTGTCCCCAGTCTGACTGTTGACTCTTGTGCTGAGCCTAGAGGAGGCCTTCACAGCTTTAGTTTGAGCCCGGGAGAATTGACTCTCTGGTTCACATGGAGGTCAGGCAGTGGGTGGCCATCTCAAATGGACATTCTTATCTGGCTTGATGATGTCGCCATCATCAGCGCAGCATTATCTAGGTCAAAGCATTAACAATAGCACCTTCACAAGCACACGCTCACACCTGAACAAGAGTTAATTTAAAAGGAAATGTTGTTGCACCAGCAGCCAGAGAAATTAAAAATTCTCCAGGGATTTTGTTTTTTTAAGTTTGTTTGATAACATTGCACTGAAATTTAATTATCACATTTTTTTCCCCTTCCAAATCCAGAGTAATGATAGCCAAGAGAGGTACCATTGTGGAAAATTAATGATTGCTCACCTGAAGCTGCGATTACAAAAGGGTACAAAAAGAATACCAGGGGGAGGGTGTCCACTAAAAGCTAATGAAATTCTCTTAAGATGTACACAGTGGGTAAGGAGTTGTACAAAGAAAATACGAGCTGAACATTAGTTTACCTTGCTTTTTAAGCGAACAGCTGGGAAAGAAAGGACGTGCTAGGCAATATGTTACATGATTATGTTACATGAATTGAGATGTACAAGTGGAAGTGTAAATATAGTTTCTGTTAGCAAAGAACATATATTTTGCATTTTGTATAAGTCATGACAGATATCTGCTGTGCCTTTGTCTCCCCCTTCGCCGCGCCACTTCTTTCTCTCTCATTTTTGCGTCCTATCCGGACTATTGCTTAAGATATAATTACGCTCGTTAAATGCCGCCCCTGGCCTTAATTAAAACAGCCTGTTGGTGACTCATTTAGGATGATCCTGTGGAAGAAGTCGAGGTAGCATGGCTGGCAGCTAGAACAGAAGCACGGCCCACCTCAGGGCTTCAGCCCTATTGTCGTGGCAGCTTTGACTTTCCAGCTGCTGGTCAGCTTGGGCGTGGGGATGCGATGGGATATCTCCACGGGGATATTAGACTCCACACGTAATTAACTTAGGCTCAGTGGCATTTATTCCTAATTAACTCCATATTATCATTAGGCGGGGCTCGTGTATTGATGTATAATACATCAGCCCACGCATATGATAACTATAAAGTCTTGACATGAACGAATAGAAAGAAGTGGGATTTTTTTTTCTTACATAAAGAACATAATGTTTTTTCTGAATTTCTTCCTTGATTTACTGAAATTTAGCATTTAGTCATTCATGGGCTATGTTGTTTTCTTGATGTCCAAGAGGATGGAGAACCCATATTATACATTTCAATATGTGTTCATGTGAATGCTAAATATATTTGCGATTCATGTTTTTCATCCGTCACTAAGAAATGATAATAATAATAATATAAATACAGTAGGTCTTTTGTTAAAGTGATATTGGATGTAGACGGGGTATTACCCTGTCACTTTCTAAACTTATGATGATAGTTGTTATATTAAAATTATAGATGGCATCAAAAATGTCAAGGGAACAGTCAGAGATTACTCTGAACTTGAATAAACGTTTGATCAATAGTGATGACCAGAATGTGTGGGCATCAAGATAAGCAGGTGTAAAGTACTGACATGGACAGAGTACTGGTTAACAAGCACACGGAGGGAGCTTTCTCACAGTTAAGAGATACAGTACTTGTGTACTTGAAATAGCCCCCAACTGCTTGACCTCCACGTTCAAACCTGCCCCAACTCTACATTCTCTTGGTCTCCACCACCTGTGTGTCATTGTTAAGTTAGGAAAAATAAAGACATGTCTAATTCTTGAATAACAGCTGGTACGGATGCAATGAAAGTAACCAATCATTTATTCAAAGCTGAAGATTTTATGTTTGTTTTGGGAAGTGATGTATGAATTAATCCAGGTCAGTTGAATCTTTTTGTGGATGTGGGTCTTCCAACTTGTCTTGCTTTTTCCTAGAAGAGGCGATCGAGTCGGCAGGTGAAGAGAAAGAAATACGCTGAAGAGCTGGAGGCCAGGTTGTCGGATGACGAAGTCAAGGTTATTGTCAAAGCCAAGAAGGCCAACACTGCAGCATCCAAGCAGTCTGCTCTTCAACTCTTTGTGGTGAGTAGTTCTGGCTACAACTCCATCGTAGCTTAAGAAGTCGAGTTCATCTTTTGGAAAACATGAAAAATACTGCAGCCGAGAGTCAAATTATTTTCATTGCTGATAAATCCTAAAGGTGTCTTAAGTATTTCTTGCCTCACTAACAACAATCCATGCAAAGGATTGTTGTTGTTTTTCTGGCAATGATCCACATAGATACAGTTAAAAAGAACTGTATTTATAACAGCACTACGTTCTCAGGGAAGTGGAGTACAGCCTGTTCTTTTTTCCCCACCATATTGTGACTTACAAAGCAGGACCCCTGCAGTATGTACAAAGGGGGAAGATACATATTCATTGCCCATTTTTAATAATGTATATGCAACAGCAGCGAAATTAGGAGGGGAGTATTGTGACGACAGTCTGCTCAGAAACATTTTTCCAGAATTATATTGTCCAACACTTCCACCCTGGTTTTCGTTGTCTAAATCAGTCATCCTTTTTCAGTTGCTCTGCACAGGTGTCAGCCGTGCTGGAGTATCAAACTCTATATACCCTCGAGTCAGTTTTATTTGTGGAATAAAAAAAATCACACATTTGCCAGAGGGCTTTACAATCTGTACGACATATGACAGCCTCTAACCTTAGCTCCTCTATTCAGATAAGGAAAAACACCACAAAGAAACATTAACACCGAAACAAAAAGAAGCCTCAGGAAGGACTGCGCAATTTTTATTTTTATTTTTAATTATTACGCACCGTGATGTTGTGTGGTTTTTCTATCATGAAGTTTCCTGAGACTTGTGCAAATTTCTGCTGTGGGAGACTATGAAGTAGCACTTGACATTAAATGTTTCATGTCCACTGCATTTGCAGGAGAATCCCAGTGAAGAGGATGCTGCTGTTGTTGATAAAATCATGTCCTCTCGTATCGTCAAGAAGGAGGTAATGATTTGCTGCTGTTTTTGTTTTTTTTCTTCTGGTTCTTAGTGGCTGTAAAACATGCAGTGAATTGCTGCACAATTTTCTCGATAGTGAGCACTGACTTTATCACCACAAATAATGTCGTTAGCACAACATTGATATTTGTAGTTTTTTGTCAAATTCTTAAACATGTGTACTACTTTGGATCTAAATAACAATACTTTGTGAAATAGCACAATATAGCCTATAAATGTTGTGTGTTTTTTTTTATTGTTCTAATGGCATTCTGTCCCATTGCATTGGCCCTAAGGACAACACAAGGGTTAACATCTGTCCAGTTGAAAATCAGCCTTTTGCCACGTTTACAGTGATAGAAAAATCTAAAATGGACCTAATATGGGCCAAGTGAAAGAAGAGCTTGTTTTGAAGTTTGTGTGTAATTGTATATCGTTCTTTTACTTTAAACCTCTCTCCAGGTTTCCCCAGGAGTGGTGCTCGAAGTGGAGGAGTTTTTTGTAAAATACAAAAACTAGTAAGTTTGTTGTTTATTCACGGCCTCTTTGTGGTTAGTTCAAGTTTAAACCTGAACTCTAACTAAAATTCTGAAAACTAAAATTAGAGTAAATAGAAAACCGATGTCCAAAAGATGCTGAATAGGACCTATGTGACATCTCACAAGCATAGGACAGCTTTCCATATTGCAAAACTGATTTCACTTCTCTTCTATGAACTCAGTGGCATTATTGAGAATTGTAGTTATCAGAGGTCTACAACCATGTTTTCTTTCTACTCGACAGATAATCTGTCCTTGGCCAGATAGCATTCATTATGTTCTCAGCCCTATGATGAGAACGATGGAAAATGAATCAGTAAATTTCTAAACCGCATGCCAGTAAAAAAAAAAAAAAAAACCTGTGACCACATCTGTAATCTGTGATCACAGCTACAGGCCTCAGCAGTCACCCCAGATGCTATTCAGAAGGTGTTTTTTCAGGGTTTCTCACCTTTAGTCTGAATATGTGTGTTGTGTGTGTGTGTGTGTGCGTGCGGGTGTCAGCTCCTACCTACACTGTGAGTGGGCTGTAGAGCAGCAGCTGGAGAAGGACAAGAGGATTCAGCAGAAGATCAAACGCTTCAAGATGAAACAAGCACAGAGGGCACTCTTCTTTGCAGATGTAAGGCTGTGTTTTTGTCTGTGGACATACTATCTACATGTGTACACGCATGTTTGGGCACTTGGTATGAGCAGGTGTGTGTTTTCTCAGTTTGGTGTCTCTTAGGACATGTGTGCGTTTAGTATACATGCGTGTATGACTATATTAATTGACTTTTTGTGTGTTGCTTGTGTGGGCAGGCACATCTGTGTGCATATATTTGAATCTCTTTACTCGCTAAGTAGATACGGTAGCGATGCTTACCTCAGATTACAGATGGTGAGTGGGCACTTAGGTTCATTCCCTCCTTTTCTATTTCTCACTCATTCTCTTGTCTGTCTTTCTGTCTCTCAGATGGAAGAGGAGCCCTTTAACCCCGACTATGTAGAGGTAGACAGAGTGCTGGAGGTGTCGTATTGTGAGGACAAAGACACAGGAGAGGTAAAATGAATCCTCTTTCATTTGTTAATCATATCTGAGTAGCATGTGTGTGTTTATTTTTTTCTATGTGCCTGTACGTTTTAGTCTTTTTCCAGGTTTTTGTGGTTTTTGTTTCTTTCAGTATCCTCCACTCTAGTGATGTCTTTTGTATGTCAGAAGTGCCCAAGGCCATCCTAATGGGCTTCCTCTCAGCCTTTGTTAATGTTATAAAAGCAGAGCTTGGCCTCAATCTAGTCTTTTGCTGTGCTAATTCTCCTGTGCCTGCTGCAGGAGGTGGTGTACTACCTGGTGAAGTGGTGCTCTTTGCCCTATGAGGACAGCACCTGGGAGCTAAAGGACGACGTAGATCAGAGCAAGATTGAAGAATTTGAGCAGCTGCAGACAGCCAAGCCAGACTCGCGCAGGATGGTAAGCCATTCCCACCGACGTCCCTCACTCGCCACTGTATTGTGATTCTCCTCCATTTCATATAATGCGTATATATTTGTTTTCCTTAGCTGCTGGTATTTTGAAGTGCTAGTAAGGGAGTTCCCACTTTTGTTGTTGTTGTTGTTGTTTTGTATAATGAACAGATTTATTGTAGTGGAATCTTTGGTGAGAATGCACCCACCAAACATGCGGTACGGTGAAATGAATGGGCATCATTAGCCAAACATGAAACTAAATCAGAATCAGAAACAGTTTTATTGCCAAGTAGGTTTTCACATACGAGGAATTTACTTTGATGAAAAAGACCACACTCGCACAGCAAAGTGGCTGGCAACAGCATATTGGAGCGAAAACCTCAAAGGGAAGAAAAAAACAAATGGGCTTAAAGACAGCTGTGTTTTCAACTGTAACCTGTGCATTCTGCTACATGAAGCGAAAACATAGTTGTATTTGTAGTATAATGAAGTACCAATACTACACACAGATCAGGCACATGATTATGTATCCTCTTGCCATATTGCTGAAGTTCACACCTATTGTTTTAACTGTAGGTCCACCTGTTTCCCAGTATTCATTCCCAGTGTTTCCACCGCCACATGGCCGTGTTCTGTCTTTTTCTTCACTTGCCGTACCTTTTAAAAACATCAGCACTTGTCTGTTATTTCCATCATTATGTATAAAATGTTTGTATTCATTAGAAAGGTTTTCATAAATGTAGAGTTAATTTTAAAACTCTCATTTCAACTCTGTATGTCACTTAGGAGCGGCCCGCAGCCAATCTGTGGAAGAAGAGGGAGCAGTCGAGGGAATACAGGAATGGCAACAGCCTCAGGGACTACCAGCTAGAGGGGGTCAACTGGCTCCTCTTCAACTGGTACAACAGGTCAGTTTAAAATGCTCTATTAAAATGTACATACATGCACACACCTACTGAACCAAACAAACAGGTTTGCCACTGGTGTGAGTTGGTCATTGTGGATTATCTGACCAATGTCTGCACCCTGATTCTTGACCAGGTTTTATTTTGTGGGTGTGACCATGTTTAGCTGTGGTATGAAAAGGGGAGCATAGTTCTTGGAGCTAAAGCTGCACACTGTCTACTTTTGTAAATGCTTTGACATTTCAGTCATGGGACTTATGACAGAACTACACATATTACACAATACAAAGCTCTGGGTGGCTGTAGGTTATTGTAAATCTACAGTACATGATCAAATTTGACACCAGTATTCTATAATTGTATCCTTCAACAAAACAAGATTGAACTTTATATTGAACCTATATAATAAATTGCTATCCAGTTTGACAGAGGAAATAAGGGAATACATATTTTAATCACAATGTCATAGATTATTATGAAATTCAAGCAAACGTCGTGGGACAGTGGCATGCTGCCACTCGGCTATAGGCAGGTGGCCTCAATAGCTTCAGCTTCAAATGGAAAGACAAATTGTAGATTTACACAACACCTTAAGCAAAATGGTAACTCTTTACAAACTGCTTGTAAAGCTTCAGTGATCCCATGGCGATAGAATACTACATAGTATACTATATTTATTGATTCAGAGATTTTACGTAGGCATTTTTTATTTCAAGAGGAATCCTCTGGGAGCATTGGGATTGTAGATAATGAATCATGTGTGTGTGGACCATGGCATCATTTGACTCTATTCACGTTATTTGGTTGGGCCGGTGAGGAGAGTCAAATTTCCCCGTCAAGGTGCAGACTGCTTCAACAGCAATTGCTTTTTTTTGCCCACAATTGCCAAAGAAGCTCTGTATCACATCTGGAGTACACAGTGTCAGTTTGCTTGCATTAACCCTGAGAACTGGCTTTTATGTGTGAGCATGCCGGAGTTTGGGTAAGCCTACGCGGAGACAATTCATCAAAAGTAGAGAGCTGCTTAAGAGGGCAGTGGGAATATCTGCATGTTGCAATTAGCATCAAGACATAATACCCCCACCCACTGGACAGCTGAATAAATGGTTTGCTGGAGTACACCATGCAGCAGAGGCAGTTGCATTTTCCATTATGTTGTATCTCATCTCTTTGGTCTGTTTTTACTGCTGATGATATTGTTTATTTGGTCACAGTTTATTCTTTTAGAGTCCTGGGATTTTTGCATTTTCCTTATTTCCCTACTTTTGTGTACTTAGTTTGAACCAGTAGACAAATTGTTACATGCAACAGAAATGCATGATTAATACATACCACTTTGTCTTGGTGATATGGACATATAATACCTCAAGCAACAGCATTATCAGATTTTAAAATCCACCAGGGATATAAGCTTTACATTTTTGCACAGGTGTCATGGATTTTTCAAATTATTTTGGTACACTCCTGCCTTCTCTGTATTCTGTGGTTTGTTTGTTTTGTTGTTTTTCCCCATTCTACCTCAATTATATCTCCACCTTTTCTCTCCCAACCCTTGTTATCTCCACCTGTCAGGCGAAACTGCATCCTGGCAGACGAGATGGGCCTGGGAAAGACCATCCAGTCCATCACGTTCCTAGAAGAGATCTATCGTGTGGGCATTAAAGGGCCATTCCTCATCATTGCACCGCTCTCCACCATTGCCAACTGGGAGCGCGAGTTCCGTACTTGGACGCATCTCAATGTCATTGTCTACCATGGAAGTATGGTCAGCAGGCAGATGCTCCAGCAGTATGAGATGTATTTCAGGGATGCACAGGTAAATTCATTATTATTGTAGATCTTGGGATCAGGGTGTTGGTTCTCTCAGCACAAATACTCTTGTTACATAAGTATAATTAAAAGTTTGGGGACAAAAATGCTTAATTGGTAGCAGAAATACATGTGTAGTCCCACAACAAACTCAGCACGGGACTTCCAACATATTACACAGGGGTGGTGCAGCACGTACAGTATATTACATACTATTCTCAGTATGTTCCTCTCTTGGGAAACAATATAATCAAATGCCAGAAATCTTTGAACTCTTTTTTTATTTGCAAGGTTTCATTTCAAGGGTGAAGACACATGCCTCTTTGTAGCCTGTGAATTTCTGCCATTCCATCATGCATTCTCTACAATTAAGAGCTTATTATATGAATTTCAAGTAAGTGTAAAAAGGTAACAAGATTAAGTCTAGAGAATGCATTTTTCATTATACATTTCTTGTCGGATGCAGAATTCGTCCATACACTGAAAGTTTTAGGTTTGCAGATGTAGTATTAGCAGTGCAGCTATTGCTGTTCTATGTTTCAACAAAGAACACTGCTTTCCTTCTTAGCATTGTGTGTGCGTTTTGTCACCACAGTAGTTTTTTTTTTTTATTTGGCCTGAGAATCAGTCATGGATACACAGCTGGGCATTCAGCTTGTCGCACATACCGAACACAAATGGTATCACGAGGATTGAGAGGCCTTTTAGTTCATCCTGACATACCTAATCTTCCCCTTTTTATTTAAGACTGGCGAGCAGAAAGCAACATCGCTGTGCTTACCTTCAGACTGGAAAGCAGTGATCCACTTTGATTAGAATAATCACAGTGCTTTTTAGAAATCAGCAGCACTGTGTCAGCAACGTGAAGTTCTGTGAGTAATCTAATGACATGTTTGAAAACAGGAGGCCTGCTCACAACAATAGGAGTGGGATATTGAAAAGCCAGGCAGAACGTGGTTACCATGTGCAACACAAAGCCCAGATACACTGGGACTCTGAAACTAATGCAGCAAACCCGCTTATCACAGTGTTTTGGAGGCAAAAATCACTTGTGGGAAGAGGAAAGCAGGCAGCAGTTGAAGCATAGTGAATATCTCGGGCAGAAGTGTTCTGTAAAACAAGCTCTGTATCGATGCCATGTGTGAAAGAAATAGCAGGAAATGTGTTCTTTTTTTGTGACTTCAGTCATGTCAAACATCTATGCACTTAAATAGTGCTACAGATTTTAGGTCTTGTCATTTTTTTTAAATCAACAGTTATTGTTGCCCATGAATGCTTACTGTGTTGGGCATGAGAGCATTTTTATGAATAAGTGGCTCATAGTACTACCATAGAGTAGAACAAGATTCAAAGAACGGTACGTGCCCAACAGTAAGTAGGCCGTTAGGTAGTTGGTGAGCCTTGAGCAGAGGCTTTCTGTGGTTGGCAGGCCATGTGATGTGTCACAACAGGCAGTTAGTCTTAGTGTTCAGACAGAACCGTAGGAGGAATTAAGGCGGGCAGGAGCAGTACAGAGCGTAGCCGCCACCGGGCTGTCTCCCAGGCAGCCTGTGATGTCATAGCAGCCCCCAAGGGGAGCTTTCTGTCAGCGCTTCTCAGGCATATCAGAGAGAGATAGAGGCTCCTCTACAGCAGTCTGCTGGCTGGCTGACTGGCTGTGGGAGGGGGTGACGGGATAACTGAGTGTCCCTTGAGGACTGTTGTCAAGGCAGTAGATACAAATGGAGAGGCGGAGTGAAGCAAAGCATCCCCCTAAAGGCAAACGCCATAAACACTCGCATGTGTGCGCTCATGTCCTGGTAATACTGTAGATAGCTTTTCAACCACGGGAGGGGGGGTTTCTTTTTTCAAGATTGCCGGTGAAATCTTAAAAATAAAGTAAGCCATGTGTTTGCGGTCAAGTAGGAAGTGGCTTCAACTTAGTAGATTTAAAATGTTAACAGGTAAAAGAGCGACCCCAAGGATCCCCTGGAGAACTAATGTAATGTTTCTCTATAGTCTTCCCCCTTTTTAACAATTACACACTCATTATGTTTACAAAAATGCATCATTCAAATTAACAAAACTTGCTCTTTCAACTAAGCTAATTAAATGTGCTTTCACACGCCTCCAACAAAACACATACAAACATGAATGTCATCTCTTTTGAAATTGTGAATATTTCTTGTAATAAAGGCTTTATTTTACAAAGTTTATCTTACATCTCTCTCCTTTTGTCTTAAGGGCCGCGTGATACGAGGTGCCTACAGGTCTCATGCTGTTATCACCACGTTTGAGATGATCCTGGGAGGCTGTCCGGAACTCAACGCCATTGAGTGGCGCTGTGTCATCATCGACGAGGCCCACCGCCTCAAGAACAAGAACTGCAAGCTGCTAGAGGGCTTCAAGCTCATGAACCTGGTACATATACCATCAACTTGGAGAGAGATACAAAAGTGAAGCTGCACTTTAGACTTAAATGTAATGCTTAAAACATTGTCTAGTTCCAGTCATTCTCTACGGTATACGGTCTAATCAAGTATGTAGGTATGGCATGAAATTAAATCATACAGTATCATTAATAAAGCAATCGTATGAAACCGTTTGAATGCAGGAGGGCGTCTAACAAATGACACACATTGTCTTCTTATGCCTCTTGTTCTCTATTAGGAGCACAAGGTCCTGCTGACGGGTACTCCTCTCCAGAACACAGTGGAGGAGCTCTTCAGTCTGCTCCACTTCCTGGAGCCGGCACGCTTCCCCTCTGAGAACACCTTCATGCAGGAGTTTGGAGATCTCAAGACGGAGGAGCAGGTGAGCCTGCGGATGCATAGAGAACGTGTCCTGACAGGTCGTCTTAGGTTTTGTGAAAATTCTGAATTGATGATACATGACACACGCGACCACACAGTGTAATTAAAAGTCCGAAATCCACGTCATGCGACGTTGAAGTGTTCTGGTGCCATTTTAGTCACCTTGATGTTTACAGTTGTTAGAAGTTGTTTGTGAATATTATTTGAAAGGACAGCCAAGTTTCTCAGAGCTCCACAGCACACAATGTTGCTCGGATATAAAGATCCTAGTGGTACAGATGGAACCCTCGAAGTGGGGCTTTTTCTAATTAGGCCACAGTGATATTTTGTACAACGCACACACCCCAACATATGGTGGATAATGATAACAGATAATGGGGTATTATGCTACTCATTGTTGGACTATGTATTAACACAGTTGCTCATAAGTAAAAGGCTTTTTACCTCTCCTTCTGCATATTTCTGTTTGGCATTTCGTTTTTAGGCAGAAGCACTAAAGCGATGCTCGAGGAAAAGAGCATTAAAACATGTTTTGAAGTGTGGTACTCGTGTTGGAAGTTAAAATATCTGGAACAGCTAGTACTCAACACGCGGTACTAAATCCAGAAGCTCTTTGTGCCAGTGGGAATGAGAAATCCTTTTTCATTGTAAAAGTTGCTGCCGCTCTCCAGAGGTCCCTTTTCAACACATAACATAAGTGATATTAGACAAGGGCCTGCATGTGTAATAAAAGATCATTGGTTGGGGAAACCTGGCCCACTCCTGGGGGTCTAGTTGTGTTTAAGCTGTGATGCTGTACTGTTGGCTGATTTGGGAAATGCCAAAAAAATGGTTTTAAAACTTGATATATACATATAAAATAAAGTCCTTCTACTCTCCAGCCATATATCAATAATACACAGAATATGACATCATATGACTTTGATATAAAATAGTAGTTTGATGTTGGGTGACTCCTATTTTGGGCCAGATTATGTGTGTAAGCAGTTGGCGTTCCTTTGTGACAGGCAACTGCTGTTGAGTTAAAACTTGGCGCTAGCTCATGTTAGCACAGTCATCATTTGCATAATGTCTGCAGTGTACTTTTAATGGTTCTCTGCATGTGCGTCATCCATTACCGTCATGAAACGCACATTTCCACATGCGATGAAACGCGTCAATTTGTAAATCGGAAAGGAAACTGAAATGTATGATCTAATGTTGCATTGCAATTGAGATTTTGTAGTACAATTATTGAATACAATAGATTATTTTACCTTGGGAATGGAAAACTCACTGGAGCATACAAAAGAAGTTGTAATGATATGTATGACACTGCGGTTTCAGTTTTAATCAGAACCAGTACAAGTGCAGCATGTGTAACCCCTTTTATTTTTGTAGCATACAGCATCCCACAGCAGTTACTGGACGTGATAACTATAACGTTTTGTCATGTTTGGGCCCACAGGTACAGAAGCTTCAGGGTATCCTGAAGCCCATGATGCTGCGTCGGTTGAAGGAGGACGTGGAGAAGAAGCTGGCCCCTAAAGAGGAAACCATCATCGAGGTTGAGCTCACCAATATTCAAAAGAAATACTACCGTGCCATCCTAGAAAAGAACTTCTCTTTCCTGGCTAAAGGAGCTGGACAGGCAAATATGCCCAACCTGGTCAACACCATGATGGAGTTGAGAAAGTGCTGCAACCACCCCTACCTCATCAAAGGTAGGGTGGTACCTTTATTCTTTTTTTTATGTTAAATATAGGTTAGTTTAATTAAATAGAACTGAAATGTGTAGTTGTGATCTTGGCAGGAGAAACAGCCAAAGGTCTGCAATTCCACAACTTCCTGTTTAGTCTTCAGGAGGTGTTGTGGGCTCAATTTAGCAGACTTAGGTGCTCACTATAATTTGATGCCTCAAGTGATTGTTACCTCAGACTCTGCATACTGGTAATGTTGCCTTAGGAAAGCCATGAAAATGAAACTATATACTTCATATATTACGCAGGCATCTAAAACATGTGACATTCAGAGAAAGCTAACATTTCGTAAACTTGTGCATTCAAAAAAAAAAGCACGATGAAAGACGGTGTTGCTGATGTATCCATGTCATTGCTATGTCAGGGGCAGAAGAGAAGATCCTAGAGGACTTCAGGGAGGTGTACAGCCCCACTGCCATCGACTTTCACCTGCAGGCTATGGTACAGTCTGCTGGGAAGCTGGTCCTTATTGACAAGCTGCTGCCTAAGATGAAGGCCGGAGGGCACAAGGTGCTCATCTTCTCCCAAATGGTGCGCTGCCTGGACATCTTGGAAGACTACCTCATTCAGAGAAGGTAATGGCGACAGATGATGATTTATTTATAGCTCCGACTTAAGAATCCTACGGTATGAAAATAATATTTTAATAATGTTAATCTCTTGAAGGCGTAATACTTTTAAAAAGCTATAAAAGCTACCCAGTCAACA
>JAVQJF010083080.1:0-27559 GCA_036023855.1 Gadopsis marmoratus | reverse complement strand
TATCTATCTATCTATCTATCTATCTATCGTCACAGAAAGAAAAGACGATGTGTCGCAGTAAAACCTTCACGGGAGGGACGAGAGAGAGAGTTGGTGTGGAAGGTCAGGGAGAGCTTCAGATTCTGTTCGGGTGACAAATTATCTTTTTCTGTCAACAACAAAAATGTTTGTGTTTAATCAAAATCTCGAGGTTATTGTTTAGTCTAAAGTCAGAAAATTGTAAAAATGCCAATTACCAAAGCCTTAGCTGACATCTTCAGATTGTATTTGAGAGGCTGCTGACTACCAGTGTTTAGTATTTTTGCTTGATAAATAACCTCGACAACTAAGCGATTATCAAATTTGTTAATGATTAATTTTCTGTCAATCTACTAATTGATTATTTGACTAGTGTGCGTACATGTTACAAAGTTGCATGCACGTGTTGACCGTGACGGAGGTAAAAAGAGAAAAAGGAGGAAGGTAAAGAGGATCAGGAAATGACTACAATTACAATGCAGAGGAGAAACATTTGGCTAATAAGGGTTTTTCACCAGAACAGCTGGAGCATTAATACATTTTTGTGATTCGATTTTCCATTCACCATCAGCGTCCTCTCCGGAGGAAGTTAAGGAAGGACAGAACAGAATGTTGTTTGGAAATGATTGACTTTCAGAGTGAGACAGAGAAAAGGATAAACACTGAGGGGAGGGGAGGGATAGAAAATGTGAGAAAGAGAGTTTTTCATTTTAAGTAATGTCTAGACAATCCCTGACCTGAATCTCTCCCAGAATAATAATGAGCTCTCCGGGAGTTCCATGGCAGGCCTTGGAGTCTCACCGAGGCCAAATCTCTCAGATACACCAGTGACTCAGGCACATAGTTAAACAGAGGTCCCCCCCATATCCTCCGCATCTATATCCAAAGACAAAGGATGCCATAATGCACAGCCGGAGAGGCGCCTCCCTCCTCAGATGGAGTCTGTATCTGATTTGGATTCAGGATGCGTTCAACCCAGTTCTGCTGGCTTACACGAAAATAAAATTCCTGGTAGGACAGCATTACAATGTGGTGTCCTGGTGGTTTAGTGGTTACGTAATATAACGTGTTTAGCAATTCCAGTTGGGTACCTTTTGTTCTTAGACTTCTGTCTTCCTGCTTTTCCTGCTTTTGCAAACGCAGCACTCGTCTCTCACCAAAATACATACTCTATATTACTGAGGAAGGTGTTAGAAGCATTTTCATCCTCATTAAATGTTAGTAAAGCCATTTTCTTTACATCCATGTCTTCACTGCCTACCATAATTCTTGAATGTTTCTTTGGGCATTAAAACAACAACTATTCATAAGTGGAATGTCATGAGGCCATCATATATGCTTTGCTAGACATGGCATTTTGTTGAAGTAACTGGTAGTTATCATAACATAGGTTGGTTTAATGTGCAGGTCTAGCTAGCAACTGATCTTAAGATGTCCCTAAAATTGTTAGCCACTCTGCATCTTGTTTTATTACCTGCATTGACTACAAATTTCTGCCCTGTGTATTGCATCACTTGCAACTTGTGTGTGTGTGTGTGTAGAGCAGGAGATGCAAGCAAAGTGGGGGTCAGCTCATGTTTAAGACATGTGCTTGTAGAATCATATGTATTTTAAGTTGGTGTAAATTCATCTGGCAATGTTTGACAAGGATTGGTGGCTAAAATGTTTATATTCTGTCCCCAGTTTCATGGTGTTTGTTCACCGGGCTTCAGGTGGACATCTGTGTTTATTTATCTTTAGCTCCCTAATGAGATCCCTAATTCCGGCGAGTGTCTCACGCGCCCATTTTCACTAACGAGTCCGTCGCCTTTCTCCTTCAGATCACCACAGAATATAAATGGGCGTCCTTGTAATCCGTTGACCATCACCAAGCACAGCCCTGAAATGTGGCACATTTTTCTTAAATTTTCCTTGTTTTGCTGTGGTAACAACGTTGGCTGATTATGTATTCCTGGCAGAGGAAGTGACGGGGCAAACCTGTTGGCGTGCATTTTAATGTACAACGACATGTGTGTTTCATTGAGTTTGTGTGCGCAAGTGTCCGTTTGCTATAGTGAACTTCCGTGCTTTTCCTTCTCCGTGTGGTTCACGCGTGTCCGTTAAGGAGATCCCATTAATCATGAGAGACTCCGTGTCTTCACGTCACAATTCCACTCAGTCATCCACAAACAAGGTACTCTGTCAAAGACTTCAAAGTCACTTACATTCCACCCCTATCATTCCCATGCTACAGCCAGGGTGCTTTCTAAACCGCTCCAAGCCTTTCCATAGACAGTAACAGAGTGTTGTCCTTGTGGACAAATTTGGAGGGGATTCTACAGCGTGTCAGCAAAGCAAAGTGGCTGATTTGTGAAGGGTAGGACAGTAGAGTGCACTTATGTGTGTGTGTGCTTGGCCTGATTTGGGCTAAAAACAGAAGGGACAAAGCCTGCTGGTGTGTAATGTATCACTGTCTGCCCCCTACCCACACAAACACATATGTTCACACACAAACACATACACAGCCAGACAGGCATGATGTGACCCCCAGTGCCCCAACAGAGGGAGATGTCTGCTGTTTGACAGTGTGTCAGCAGGCCCAGATAAACTCGGTCGCCAGCTCTTCACAGAGCTTGTCCGCCCTCCTGCTGACCAGCAACACATTTCCACACCGCCGACCATGTGATCTCACCTTCTCGGAGTCCTTTACACAGCCTGCTATGCACCGCTGTGTCTCAAAATGGATGGTCATAAACACTGCGACTCATTTTGCTGATCTGTGGAGTGCCATGCGAGCAAAGACACAGACGCACGCACTCACAGTTTAAAGCTCCACTAATCAATATTTTACATGAGCAATGGGTCAAATGTGAAAGGTGTTGCTTATAGTGACAAACACAGAGAGTTATCAGCCAGCTCTACATCTTTCAACTCATTGTTTTGGTTTTAGGGACCACAACTTCACTGTTTTGATTCCCTGTCACAGTTCTCATCAACCCTGTTTCCAGTCTCCAGATGCTGTTTTTCAGCAACTAGCTCTGATAAACCGACTGTACGCTACCTGCTCGGCAACATACAGCAGGCAGACAAAGTTAATGACAAGCTGGGGAACATTGTGCAACATTTAGCAGTGGAAGAGCCAGAGCAGTTTCTCAGTAGTTGGTGGAGGCCAAAAACAGAACTAAAAGGAAAGTGAATATTGGACTTGAGACATGACTCCAATGCTAATGCTGCTCCAAGTCTGCTGGGTGTGTAAATAAGATGTTTATGAGAGCTTCACCATTACAACTGTGTAAGGTGGTAATATGTTAATGTTTTGTTTACAGCTTATTGTGCTGTCCCCAAATGATGAAAAAAAAAATACATTTAACACATCACATATATTTTAGAGTTGTTCACTGCATAATGTGGGTCCTGCAAACAGCTCATTACTTCTGGAGAGTTGGTTAAGGGTCGTAACATCCTTGATATCCTTGGTCATTACATACTGTTTATAAGGCACTACACGACCTCACCCCTAAATACATTTCAGATCTCCTGGTTCCTCACTCCACTTCCTGGCTGCTCCAATCTTCAAATCTGGGCCTTTTATCCATCCTTGTCTCAAACTGCAAAACAAAAGGTGATCGCGCCTTTGCAGTCTTAACCCTAGCCCTCTGGATTCTTCTTCCCCAATCGGTCAGATGTGCTGAATCTTTGCACAGTTTTAAGCGGCTTCTAAATATACATCTTTATAGTCGAGTTTTATAAATCTTGAGCTGTGTTTTTATTGCAGTTAACTTTTCTTTATGTATTGATTTTGATTTTTGTATGTGTATGTGAAGCACTTTGTAACTGCGTTTTTAAAAAGTGCTCTATAATTAAAGCTTTACTTACTTATGAAGGTAATTTCACCTGAATTACGAAAACACGTATTCCCTCACTTACCGCTATTGACTAACTATGGATGAGGTTTAATTTGCCCAGGTTATACGATACAAGTCTCTGCGATTTCTGCCTCCATCCCTTTACAATGGAGGTAAATAGAGTTTAGTTTGAGACAATTCCTCAAACAATTCCTTTCACCTCCATTGAGTTAGACATCAAGCAGGAAATTCAGACTGATAAATCCTGGGTGAATAAAAAACAAAAGTATAACAGGTAACTGAGAAAATACATATTTTTTTATCATAATTTTTCTCAGCCTCTCCTTTCACTCTTTTAAAGGCTTTCCCACTGTCTATCGCTCTCTCTCACCCACACACTTGCACACACAAACACGTAAACAGTCACCTCCAGCGGGAAGCAGAATTGGGCTGTCAGTCAAATGGACAACCTTAAAAGGGCACAGAACCCTGCAGGAGATATTGATGAATGAAATACAACACTGACACCCAAACCCACACACACACACACACATATATAGCACAAAGCCTGAATAAACCGAGACGGCACAACATCCACCAAGCCAGCTGTTCCACATCACCCATATCTATTTCTGACACACACGACTTCCCCGCCCTTCAGACTGACTGGCGTTAGCTTTTAATTTAGCCTCTTGCAGTCAGGAAGCATTCAGACGAGGAGACGAGCAGAGATGAGGGGTAAGGGTGATGAGGTTTGACATCCACCTTGCCAGCGCATGTTGCTCAACTCACCTGCTTTAATAAGTATAGATTTTGTTTGAAAAAGTAAAGGCATGCATTTCTCTGCCTATTTAAAGGTCGGTGCCACCATTATCATTAGAATTAACAAACGACCCAAATTACTGCATCTATTTGTTATGGGTTAGACAGTCAAGAGCGTTGTTTTGTGTCATGAACGGTCATGGCAACAATCTGGCAGCGCACTCGGTCCCAACAGTATATCCAATATCTGGTTCTCTCCATTTTTCCTCTCCTTCCTCACCACCTCCTGTGTGTCTCCTTGGCTTTCTCCTTGACTTGTTGCTTTGATAATGGAGCAGAGAGATAAAAATCATCCGTTGTTCACCATTATTCCAATGAGGCTATCATTCTCATTACTCGGATTATAAGGGTGTGTGTGAGTGAGAGCGTGAAAGAGAATAAAGTATGTTTACTGACCTTGGCAATATACACATGCTAGAGATGAGAGCCAATATTGGCAAAGTGAAACAGACACAGCTTTCTAATTTTTATTTTTATTTTTTTCTCAAATGAGTCTTGATTCAATTCCTCCATCTGTTTTCTCGCTGGTTAAATCTGCATGTATCATTGAAATGTATGTGGATACAAAGTTGATTTTGTGCATGTTTGCCTTGATTTTTATATGTACTACTGTATATGCATTCCTTAATGTGTAAGCCGACATGCACATACTGTATCTATATCCTTAACTCTGTCTTTTTGCAGGAGATGTTCACACCGGAGTGCAAGTTCAAGGAGTCTGTTTTCGAAAACTACTATGTGATCTACTCGTCCACTGTGTACCGGCAGCAGGAGTCGGGCCGGGCCTGGTTCCTAGGCCTCACCAAGGAGGGACAAGTCATGAAGGGCAACCGGGTCAAGAAGACTAAGCCCTCATCACACTTTGTGCCCAGGCCCATTGAAGGTATGAAAAAGCTTGTTGAACAATCTTCTCAGAACAGCTTTAAAGTAATCTTTTTAATGTGTGGTTTGTTCCTTTTTGTGGTTATGCATTTACTTTACATTGGAAATAATTACAAACACAAAAATTACATGACAATGTGGTATGAAAACTAGTTATTTGGTTGGTGTTTAATACAGCACAATGTACATTTTGTAATTGTTGCAGTGGTTTTAAAAACTCTGCATTCTAAGAAACACGAGATTTGAGATTTGACTAAAGCATTACATTCTCAAGTCTTTTTTTTATAAAACAGGAAACATAGTGAAAAACTGTTGCATTTTAAATGCTTCGTTTTGGCAGACGACTATCTACTTTCAGATATGACGGTATCCTTTAGCAACAGGGGGAGTTTTGTAAACAAATGATCTTGCAAGGACGCCGCTATGCATTTACTGTGATGGATTACCTGAAGCAAGTTTCTCGTGTGTGTCCGAAAGTTCCCTTATTGAAATTAGTGGATCAGTGCTTCAGCTGAAGATAGGAAAGGATACACTATTTATGGTATATTGTAAAAACGACAAGTTGAGATTTTATCACTACCGTTTGGTTTTTGAACCAACCAGATATACCGGGTTAATTAGTGAGAATTTGTCACCTTTTTAAAGAGCCAGGCAAGCTTCCCATTCCCATTCTTTATGCTAAGCTAACCAGCTGGCTGCTAGCTGTAGCTTCCTATTTAGCATAGACAAATGATAGTGACAATGATCTTTTCATCAAAAAACGGCACATTACCCAAAATGTCTAACTATTTTTTAGTCTATTGTTTTCTTGTTGTTTTCTTCAAGTATCAGGCTCAAGAAGGTCACCCTCATTCATTTTGAGCATTTATTTAGCTGTTGTGGGAACAGGTTTATTTTTAAATGTCACCTCTAACATGTTGAGTGTAGTGAGAGCAGCGTTAGATGTTATCATGAAAACTTGTTAAGCAATGTGATAAAACGAAGTGCTGACATGGCCCTTATTCCCTGTCTTATCCCTCCCAGCCTGGTATAATTGTCCCTCCAGCCTCTCACCTGACCTTGTCTCTGTCTTCACATCCATCTCTTCAATCTGCTCTCCATTGTCCCCCTTCTGAGCTCCTCCTCTCTTTGTCCTCTTATCGCCTCTCTTCTCTTTATATCTCCACTACAGTTTGTATGTACAGGGAGCCATCAATGCATGAGATAGAGGACAAGCACCGCTCCAGGAAGAGCTCAGGGACTCCCACCATGAATGGAGGGAAAGCTGTCAATCAGGACTCCACATAGCAGCAGGGGGAGGGTCTTCCAGGAGGGGGGAGTGGCCTCATCTTGACTCAGTGGGAGGGGCCCTAGGAAAACGCACCAACCCCCAAAAGCACCACCATCCCCTCTGGAAAAACAAAGAGGGCATTGCGATGAGGAGGAGCTATTACTGTACACCCAAGACAACAAAAACAAAACTGAACTCTTGCCTGTGAAAACCTTTTAGATGAATTAATATGAAACCAGAGGATGGATGGATGGATGGATATATATATATATATATATATATATATATATAATGTGTGGGGAAAAAACATTTTCAATCAGGACTTGACCAACATTTTATGCAAAAAAAAGAGAAAAAGCTGTGACAAACAAAGGAATGGTGGTCTCTCTTCACACAAAAACAAATATCTATCATTTCCAATTTATGCTGTGAAAAACGAGCTTTAATACATGTTAAATTTTCATATATTAATTTCTTTTCTAAATGCTATTGCACTCTCATATGCTTTATTGTGCTATTGTTGTCAGTAATAACTAGAACATCATCATCATTACTGATCTGTTGATCTTATCTTCCCAGTTACTATCATGGTTATTATGACTTTTGTTTTGTTTTTGAGTCTAAGGAAAGTTGCCGGGGTTTTTTTTGCAATTACTCTTTATTCTTTGCTTCTTTCTCTCATAGTTTAATCTTGAATTCACTGTCACACTACCTGCTCTGGTGTGAGGGTAAGACTGAATGTATTTGATAGTTCTCTGTGTCGGACTCCAATGGAAACAGAGCGCTTAGGCTGGGATGTAATTTACTCAGGTGTGTACTGTAAGTGTAACTAATGTGACTAATAGGACAGATAGGGCTGTTTCAAATACTCTAACGTGAACTCCCTCTATGTTGTTCTGCTGTGACGGGACTGATACAAGCAATATAATGGAGAGAAGTCTAGCATGTCTCTAAATAATAGTAATAAGCTGACGACACATCTCTGTGGTCGGTGTGTTTGAAGGCTGACAAAGAAAGTTACATAAGTAGGTAAAAGTCTGAATGAAAGAAACTGTTTTGATATAGCTTCCATATACTCTTAACATTTGCAAGGAATATTAGATTTTAACTAAAGAGATGGCCAAATCTTTCAAAAATGGCAAAGAATTTTCTCTTGAAAACCTGAGAGGAACATAATGACCAGCATCAGCACTATGAGCCATGGCCAAAATATGGTCACTTCACATTTACACCTCAAGAAACACAGACTCCTTTCTCTGCTGTTAGCTAGGCTATAACAACGACTCTCGAAATATACCTATATAACAGTATTCAGGCTTTTGAGCTATATGGACAAATCATGAATTAATCCTTGATTAAAAAAGACTTCTGCTTTTTCTAAGTGTAAGTAAGGATGAAAGTTGTTTTGGCAGGCCTGGCAGTGAAGACGTGTTGACTAGTTTTCAAGAAGATCTGCTATTTCTGTTACTTTCATTGTGAAAATATTAGAGATTCCAACACTGGTGGACAGGGTGTCTGACTGTTTAACAATCCACTGACCTGACTTGTTGATATTTTCAATATAAGGTCACAATCATTAAGACTTTCCCCATCACAATGGACGCAGAACGTCTCATTGAGGAAACCAGTTCATCTGGATTTAGCCAGGTTCGGGGAGGATTACTTACCATCCCGGTGAGAGTGTCTCACCGTTTGTTTTCTCTGACATGGTAATCCATACAGTGTCTATCCCCCCCTGGTTTTGTGACCCATGAAATGAGCCATTTGCTGCATTGTGGTGGAAAGCATCTTTCATAAATCAACATGCTGACAGGGCTGTATAAACAAGGTGAATTGACTGACTACAGCGCATAGGCCGTGTACGCTGCATAGCTCATTCCTAATCCCCAATTATTTTGTCTAACTCAGGAAGTCCAACAATTGTTCTGTGAATGGGGCCAGAAATAAAGGCTACCCGCTCGTTGTCCAGCACTCATTGCACAAAGCTTGGCCACTGGTGTGGTGTTTAAGGAGGTCGGGACGGGGTCAATGGTGTTTTTAATCATTAATGGTGGTGTACAGCTAAGCCTAGCCAGGTTAGGAAGGTTGACAAAGGAATTATAGGAGCCAAGATCAAGCATGAACATCGCATGACTGTAAGAGTTGATATAAGATTGGTTTCATTTTGAGGCGAGAGCTAAAAAAAAGATTGTTTCAAATTTGGGGAGAATAGGTCCAAAACTTTTTTATGCAATGTTTTGATCAGCATTTTAGCGAGAGTTTATACATCTCTCCTCTAACTGATTGGAAATCATACGCTAAGTTGGTGGTATGTACAGTAAATAGCACACATTCAGTTGCACAGAGCCAACCGCAGCGATACATCATCATGGATCTAGGAGGGTTTTCCACCTGGGGCCCGGGTCCATAGCTGGTGCGAGTTACCTGCAAGAGCTAATGGTAGATTAGCTCAACTTCCACAGCAGAATATTAGACGTGACACTGAAAGTCAGCAGGCAAGACCAGCATAATATATAAGTATCTTTTTATAGAGGTTTATATTGGTGCAAATGAGATACACATGGACTTAAAGCAATGCATGAAATTGGATGTACTCGATGTCAACTGTTGACAGCAGAATGAGAGGATTTTAAGGAAGGGATGAATAAAGCAAGGAGGTAAAAATAGCTGATGCGAAAAAGCAGTAAAGGAGAGCACTTTTCGGGGGAGGTTTATTGATGTATGACAGGGTGAGCAAAGGCTTTGGTTGTATGTGATTAAGTATAATTCATTATTTTTATGTTTGCGGATGATTTCACTGCATTGGAACACGCTCATATATGCATTTTGAATTGTGAGATGAAATTTCAAAAAAAAATATGCATTGATAAATCAGAATGAAGTTAGTGATTGTTTAAGAATAAAGACTATGTTATCAAAAACTTTCACCCACGCCTTGGTTGATTCAATGTGTTGTGTTGATCTTGACTGACAGCTGTAAGCAGACAAACTAAATCCGTCAGTGTGGGTTTTCATGCGGCTCACATTCAGAAAATTCAATCCGTTTCCTCTATCAATTCACCGGGGGTGATTTATCTTCTCACTAGCCCCTAAATCCGATGTGTCATTTTGGGATGGTGCGCCTTCGCCCTTAATTCTCCCGTTGTCATGGAAACAGACCTTGCATGCCGTCTGCAAGGAGAATGAGGAGGAGGAGGATGATGAAGACTCCCCTGACTTTCAGGACGTGGCTTGCCTTCTCTACTGCTGATTGCTGCAGCACAGAGAACGGCAGAGTTGGAGGAGAGAAGGGGGTGGGGGGGGAGAATGTTTCCTTCAGTTACAGTAAACAGCGGAGTGCGTGCAGCCCGGCAACATGGGGGGCAATTAAATATGTTAACAGAAGTAAGACAAAAGTTCTCCATCTTCTGCATTTCACTGTTAAGTAATTCTCTCTCTCCATATAAATGCGTATACTGTACACACGCTCACACACAACAAATTTTCTCACGCGCATACTTCTTGCCATTCCAATCTTGATTGCAATTTATCACCTGTATTGTTCATTGATCTTTACATCCAAGTACTCCTCACTTCAAAGAAAGCTCCAACATGTAATCGAAAACTAGGCTATAGCCAGGTCTATGAGGCTTAGGCACAGCCGTGCTTTGACCTAAATGCTAATGCTAGCATGGCAACATACTCACAAAGTAGGGTTCATCTTCTGGAAACCACGAATGTCAGTACAAAATGTTGTCCCTATCCTTCCAGTTGATGTTATGATGATTTTTCAGGATAAGCGAAAACTAAATTAGAATGACTTTGGAGGGTGACTAAGGTAATTTGGATTCATCCTCTCATAAACATTGCTGATTTTGTTGTTATCAAAATGTGTGTAACACCAAAAACACTGAGCAAAAGCAGCTCATGTTTATCACAATCAAAATGCCATCCTGTTCTCTGCACCCTCTGTAATTAACTTTCGCTAAGAGCAGAAACAAGTCAAGGCCAGCTATTCAGACACCCATGGGAGGTGGTAGTCAGGGTCACCGTTGAGATACACATAGGGAGGGCAAGGCAAGGGTTGCAAACAGCTTCAAGGGTGCTCCACTCTCCTCTTCTCTCCTCTCCAGTCTTCTCAGCTACAGCTGTGGCCTGTGCTACTCCTCTCACATCTACCTGTCCTCCCCGACCTTTCCTCCTTTGTGGAAGAGGCAACCTCAGACTCCCTGGAGTGCAGATGTACATACTGTTCATGAAAACCATGATATCAAGCATAACTTTAATCACATGTATTATTCAAACGTATGAACATATTAAAAAAGATATTGGCACCTAATTAAAATCAGCATAATAAAAGAGTGAATCTACCACAATAATAACATTGTGTGATAAGTTATATGATAGTAAATGAGCAGAAAATGCATTAAATGCATTGTGAAAAACATATTTGTCATAACATAACAGACTAGAATAAGAGTTTTGCAGCTTCAAAACAAAAAGGACAAATTATTTATTTTAATTTCAATTAACCTTTTTTAAAACTAGGCCCTATCAACCTCCAGCTACTCTTTGTGAGGTTAAGCTTCATAATACAAATTATGCCTGGGATATATGCCTAAATCAAATAAACCCTTAATTTCAAAGACCGATGTCTGATCACATAGCCAGGAATCATTTTAGCCAACAAACTGGCTGCTGCACAAAGCTTCTGTACGTACAGGATAACCCAGAAAAACGAAATGTTTGACAAATAGTTTGTTGATTTAGAAAGATTTCTTAGCCTTTACACAAAACTCATAGATCATCAGATATGAAAAATGTTAACATATGTCAGTAAAGAAAAAGATGGTTGGACTTTGATGCAGAGCAATTGTAGTGGAATATAATATATCTGATATGTTAGTGAAAACCATTCAAAGTGACAATTTGATCCATGAATTTATATCTCAACCAGACTAAAAAATAAAAATCTATAGCCAGAGGCTATGAGGCTGCATAGCGTATTAACATGCTAACATAATTCAGAGTAAACACTAACAACAGCTGAGGATGATTTCATTAGTTCTGCCAGTAATTTGGTCATAAACCAAACTTTTGGACACAATTAAAGTTTTGACATGATGCTGCTGCTAGAGGAAAGGATAAGGGATCACCAACGTTATTACAATTCATCTTTCATGTCAGTCCATCCAATATTGGCAGAGATATTTCACTTAAAACCACAAATGCCAACCTCATGGAGGCGCTAGAGGAAAAGTCAGAGGATCATAAATGCCTTTAGGATTCATAATCTGGGCACCATGAATATATGTATGAAATTTCATGGCAGTCTTTTGTATAGTAGAAGAAACATATCACTAAAACACTAAAACTGCCAACCTGCTGCTGGCGCTGAAGGAAAAGTCAGGGAATGACCAAAGTCAATAGCATTCATTCTCTGTCGGCCATGAATGTCTGTAATTTCACCATAATCCATGTAATAGTTGCTGAGATAGTTCAGACAGAAATAGAGTACATTGCCATCCCGCTAGCTGCTAGCGTCGCTGAACGCTAATGGCCAGACAAAATTCCCACCTGCACACAAGAAACATTAGCATCTACTATTGCCACGACATTTTCTGAGCACATTCATGCTCCCCAGAGCTCAGAAGATTAACTATTTCCATTTTGGATACTCCATGCGCCTCCTCTAGTGCCACCCTCAGGTCAGAATATTAAGTTTGTATACAAGATATCTCACATCTCACTGAGATACAGGAGCAGTGAAATGTGATTATCCCAGCAGGTTGCCTGTGAATGTAATCAAATCACACTGTGCACCTGACATAAATCTGTTTGCTGCTTTAATCCCTGAAATTGTTCATTTAACAAACAAAACAGGTGGTGGATTTAAAACGACACTAAATTAGTTTTGACTGCTTAAATACCATCCCGTGTATTTTCCAAAGTTCTCATCCTGTGGTACGACATAATTTCATTCTCTCCCATTCTCTCAAACCTCCTGTGTTAAAATGTGGCAGATTTGTGGCAGAAGACTGAATGGCTTTCATTACATTTTAAAGGTCACAGCTGGCACAGTTTACAGCATCTCTGCAATACAAAAATCCCTTTGCCAAAATTATATCAAATGCACCTCTGTGTCATAAGTTACATTTTCTGTTTTACCATTATCTGCTGTCAAACCGTATATGCCTAAGTATTGTAATAAGAATTGCGTAAAGTATTTAGCTATAATAAAGATATAACTGATAGAGAACCTTTAGGTTTTGCAATTAGCTGGGTCAACACCACAGACATCTATTTATGGCCTCTACAGTTATTTATACAGACGTGTGTATGACTTTGTTTGTCTTTTGCAGACTCATGAGCACACGGAGTGAAAATATACTTAATCTTTTATCCCAGGCATCCTTCTTCCCTCTCTGTCTACCTCTGTGTGCCCCGTTGTGTTGATATGGGCCTGTGCCACTGGAACTCTGCTTGCTTCTCTGTTCTCGTCCTCCCAAGGAGAGAATAAGGGAACTCCTCTTAGAAGTGGGGCGTTCAGTTCTACTCATTAAAAATAATTGGTCTCTGTTCAATTAAGTCTCAGTGATGCTCCTTTGATCTAGCTGGCTCAGTGTTTCTTTTTTTCATCTGCGTCTCTTACATCCAAATCAACTGCTCGGAGTTGGAAAAAGTATTGGATAATTGGTTCTAATGTGTTTACTTCCAGAAAATGGGCGGGAGGAAAGAGGAGCTGCATGGGAGTGATTATAAAAGTTTGAATGAAATGAGTTCTGATGGTTAAGGAGACTGAATTCAAACCTCAAGCTTCTGCTGCGGCACCTTGCGAGACAGTCCGCTGTCCTGAGGCAATAAAACACATAACCTTACCTTCTCTCTGCCTCTCTTTCTCTGTGATTTGATGCTTTTGGCTTCTCCTGTCTGCAGATGAGTACTGCGAGCAAACACGCTCACTTAACAGACATAAGACACGTTCATGCACATTGCACACATGCACCCACACACACTCTAGTCCCACTCACCCGGCTGCTCGCCCACTCACTCCCTTGTATTTGTATTTGTTACTCTCTCACACTCACTTTATTGAAGACGCTCTGCAGTATGAGCATGTTAATGTGCTGGCAGTGGTTCCTGTTACAGAGAGAAGCTGTTCTGTTGAATCCCAATAGCCCAGGGACAGAAAGGATACTAAGCCAAGCTTTGACTGCAGTCATGCTCCAACACTGCTACTTTAAAAATTTTCTCTCTCATCCCCTTGCTCATCCTCTTTGCACCTCTCTTTCCCTCCCTTCCTCTACTTTCTCACTTTCCTAATCTCTATTCCCTCGCCACCGCTCCTTTCTCCACAAACTTGCCTTCATTTGCTTCACCGTACACCTACTCTACTTCTTTTCCTTTTCTTTGTGTTCCACCTAGTCTTCTTTACTTGTCTGAGGTTAATGAGTTCATGTAATTTGTATGAAGCTTACCTCACATTTCTACATGCATGCATAATACATACATTGTCGAGATCGATGCATTTATTTGAACAGAAAAGGCCTCTAGGATATGCATTGCTGCCGAGCTATCTAAATGCATGATCATCAGTAGAAAAATATGTGATGTTGCAAGGCACATTTTCCGTACTCCAACACACACAGGCATGTATCAGGAAATATGCAAAAGTAATACATGAATAACACACTTATGCAGATGCATGCTCAAGTGCCACACACACAATACATTTAGTCTCTACACTACAGTATAAGATACTAGTCATACCAGACCATGTGGATGTAGTAGCAAACGCCCTGAGAGATGAAATAATTTAATATCCTAACAACATAGAACAATTATGTGAGTATGAACAGCATGAATCACTTGTTTTTAAAATTTTTATTTTTAAGACAAAATACAGTTGAAATTATTGTATGGGACCTTAAAGCAACAATAAATTAAAGAGCATGTCAAGAGAAAACTACATGTTTCTATGAAAAGAGACATAAAATCTCTATTTCATGATTTGACAGTCTGGCACTTCAGTGAGAATAAACCTAGCAGGCAGTCCAGGTTTTCCAGAAGAAGACTCTGCAGCCGACTCCGCGAGTCTGAGTTGTCTTGCCACTACCCAGTCCACGCCGATTCTTCTCCTGTTTCTCTGTGTCTGCATGTCCTTGCAGGATAATTCCATTTTTGGATTTGGAGATTTTATTAATCAAGTCTTCTAAGTTCTGTTTCTTTGTCAAATCCTATGGAGGAAAATATGGACATAAAGTAAACATGAAAGAAATCTAAACATTTACAGACTCTTAATTGTCAGTAAAAATGACATTTTACCTCATCATGTTTGTACTTGTACTTTGTACCAAAATGTAAATCAGTTTATGATATGTTACAGAACGTTTGCATTTGTTGCTCATAGTCAGAAAGGGAAATGCAAAATTGTGTTAGTACTAATCTCTGATATGCAATTTCATGGAGGTGCAGCTCTGAGGATAATCAAATGACATATATCCAGCAGGTTAACTCAGACAGCATCCAGAATGACTCACTGAGAATAAAATTACACTTTTAACAGATCAAGATCAATAAAATGTGTGTACACAAGCAGAGCCAAAGTTTGTAAATTGAAAAGCTGTAGGCACGACACATTCTGATGCCTGCAGTGTGATCGTAGCTGGGATTTGGGGCCTGGATTCAATCGTTGGAAGGACACATACATACAGTACACAACATACATAAATTCTTCAGTAGAGGAGATGTTAAAACAGAATTAACACATGGAGAAGCGTATTAGGTAAAATAAAGACATCTTACCTGTTTGTCCTGGAATTTGTCGAGCCACGATAATACGTCTTGCTGTAGTTGGGGTTCTTTAAATCCTTGCTCAGACTCTGTGTTTTCAGCAACACATGATGCAAAGCACAAAAGTGCCAACATGCACAAGATATGGGCCATCCTTAGTTGGGAAATCTTGGGTCTGTTCTTCTTGTTAAGAGATTTCTTCTTGTTAAGGCACCACACATCAACCGCTGATGTGCACCTTAACTGTAAAGCACAGTGACAGGTCTGTTTTTAAAGTGGTACCTTGGCCCAAAAAGGGAGGAGGAGTGTCCAAGTTATTTGCATTAAGACCATCCTCGGTTCTAGTGTTTGCACAAATCAATGCAGTGAAGCATGTACTATCTAATTTACAGCAGTCAACAAACTGTCTAAAAGGTATAAATAAGGACATTTTAACCATCCTGGTCTTTGCTAGTGTCATAATTCAAATAAACACACTGTAATTTGGTTGTATAAGAGAAGGTCATCCTGATGCTGTCATTGCCGTAAATGTGAGAGATCCCCTCTGCCTCCTTGTTTAAGAGCAAATCCTTGTAAGCGAAGTGCAATGTGCACTCATGTAAAGTAAAACATTAATGACGCTGACATAGGGGAAACAATGATTTCATTAACCCTGCTGTGCTCTTAAGTTGAATCAATGGGCAGCGCAGAGAGACAGGGATATCTAAAGGCCATAAAGGTCAACTTATCATTTGTTACACCCTTGTGAGTTTGTTCTGGGTATCTCCTTAATGAGATTTCTGCTCTGTTTAACTTAACAGTTCTACTGCATCTGAATTTAGGCTTATTTGTCACAGGCTATAATTATTTTGTAATGGCACATGCTACAAATATGCAACCGCATACACTAAAACTGTCAACTCTGTCCTTTGTCCTTGCATTACCACCACCAAAGTTAAGGATTTTACCTACACAACAACAGCATACAGGTATAAATGAACAAATAGCCTGTAACCAGTGTGAGTCTAACAAGCAATGTCTGTAGTTTGTAGTTTGTATAGAAATTGCCTTGTAAACCTGCAATGAAAGATTCATAATGGGATGTTTAAAGAAATCACAGTTACTGACTTTGCCTGTAATAATTCTGAGTTGAGAATTAACCTGAACTGGGGAAAATAAATCTGCTTATAATGGAACATTAATGTGTTTGATATATTTCTAAAATATTCAATTTCTCAAGATTCACAGTCTGACACTGTTCAAAGCATTTACCCATCAACACATGGAGCCAACTTGTAAAAATATGAACAGATGTCTTCTAGTCCATGTAAGGCATGTGTCTGTGGAGAAAACTAAAAGCACATGTGTCCTTCTCAAGTGGGAGACAACCTTGAAATGCATCAACCTTTCAACAAATCACCATTCTAACCCAATTAGAGAGGTGTAGAAGCCTAATATAGCTGCCTAAACAATAAGTAAGTGCACTGTCGGGAGCAGAATAATCCTGTTAAGAAGGCTAGCGAGAGCTCTTTACAGCAACAGTGTTTCTATCCATGCTGACAACTGTCTGCACCAGGCCATGTAAGACTTGTTAAATTCAAGGTGGCATTCAATGAGCGGCTGCTTGTTAATATGCAGCACTTCCAGATGTGCTGGAACTGGAGTCTTGATGAGTTGAGATTGTGTCAAGAAAAATGTCAAGAAATTAATTAGATAATCAGTGTGATACTTCACATGTTTTTAATTCACACAAGAGGGTTCAGCTCTTCTTCAGCTGTTACTTGTGTTAGCTGGCTTTCTTACATAAGCATATGAGGCTGCTTGTTATTTCTGACTCTGAGCAATCGATATCTTGGAATATGTGCGTGCCTAAAAGCAACAGCATTTTGAACACAGGGATGTTTAAGGATGTTATTGTGCCTTTTTGCATCTAGCTACTATATGAGGAGTTTGTGGAATCAATGGGCAGATTAACATACCATAATAAAAACAACATTATTTCTCTTCATTTGTATTTCATTTTAATGCATTTTCCTCCAATTGAGAAAAGGAAACAAATGTAATGTACAAAAATCATTACACTATATGTCTCAAGATGTTAATGTGCATTTCTTTGCCCCGAAGTCACAGAGGCAGCAGCAGTTTAAATTGCAGCGTTGCCTCCCAACAATTCATTTAGATCTGTATTGGAAAAAGTTGAGTCATAAAATTTGATCTTTTACATGGATCATTTAACATTCAAAGAAATGCTTTTAGCGTGAGGGCACAAATGACTCGATATTTGCGTGTGAAACCACAACTACAGGAACATGTGACCTCATACTTTTTACGTCATTCATTGACTGGACTGTACCAGTCTTCTTAGGTCAATTGGAACGAAGCAGCAAATATATGTCAGTGACATCAGCACTGTATGAGTTAATTATTTATCAGTCATCTGGACTAATCTGGACATTTGGTGTATGTTTTTATCCAAGACAAGGAAAGATTCTGCAACACAAGCAGAGTGTGTGTTGTCAGAATCTAAATTTGTCTAGGTCACAGATGGCTCATTTTCAATATGTCACTTGAGAATAAATGTGAACAGAAGAATGTAGGATAAAGAATTTAAAGTAAAACAGTATCTTTGTAAAACAAAATCCACACTATGTAAAAGATGGTATGTAAAAGCTGTATTGGGCACCGTGTTGCTATTGCTACTAGTATTACTACAACTACTACTAGTACCTTTATCACTGCAATTACTCTCAGTAGTTGAGGCTAAAGTCTATCACTAGAAAAGTAATACTCTGGTGGCACACTAGAGCCTCTGTAGAATATAATGGCTCACTAAATGTTTCATTAGTTTTAATGTACATTATCAGAGCTTATATAACAACTGCCATTAAGAATGATTGGCATTTTGGCTAAAATGTGTTAATTCGTGTTTTATTCAGAGCTAAGACTCATAAGCACAGATTTGTAACATCAAAGCAGCAGTATAGCAAATAGATATGCACACTACAAAATACCAAGACTGTATCATCTCATGTTTCTCACATTTTCACACTTCAGATGTCATTGAAAAGGCAATACTTAATGTTAAAAACTGTCCCCGCGTCTGTCATCTGTCCCAGGTTGCCATGGTTTCCGGCAGACTCGACAGCGGCTGATGACACTTTGTAGAGAAGGTCCCTTCGTTGTCTGAGGAATGGGTTTGCTATAGGAGAGAACACACACAGAGTTGTGGATTACATCTGTATAATGGCTTAGTTTAAAGTAACATGGTAAAATGTTTAATTACCATAAGTCACCAAATCACAAAAGACATGTCCTTTCTAAGACACGATAAGATTGTTTGTTAGGACAGTGTAGAAGCCTCTAAACAGCATTATGATTATCATAGAACATGCCAAACCAAGAAAAACCAATGCTAAAGATATTCTTGTACAATTAGCCACTGTTTAGGTCATTGTAACACACTAACCCTGTCAATGCTGTGATTTAAACTCCAAAAGAGAGGAATTCCCTATGGCATGCATCCTTGACTGTTTATACAGAAGGAAACTGTTTACCTGAACATGTTATTGGGGTCTAGAGAGGCTAGCCAGTAGCTATAGGAATCAGGGTAGTAGTCACATGTTCCCCTGCCATGACACTCGATGAAGGGCACTTGGCGGTAACTTTCCAGACACGAGCCAGGAGAAACTAGGGGCTGTGAAGAGCCCTCCGCACCAGCACCCGTTTGCTAAAATGGATAAAGGTCAAAGGAAGAAAATTACATGTATAGTAGAATATGTGATGATCAATGGATTCAGGAGAATAAAACACTGATTTCTTTACCATGACAAATGAGTATCCAGTCCACAGAGACTCCCAGCCTCTGGGACATTCAGGTATCACAGTTGTCTGGCTGTGGATGGCTATGACATTGGAGGTGGTTTCACACACTGAGCACCTAAACCATTCATGAATCCAGATACCCATATTAATATTGCCCCAAGTCATGGTAAATAGGAAGAAAACATTTCCAGTTAATGAAAATCTAACTGAATTGACCAAATTTATATTTAAATTAACAGAAAATCTACAATGTTTTGTATTTGCTTAGAAAATATTCAATAATATATATCTTTTGAATTGATATAGTCTAAGAATTTGTGTGTATGAACCACCTGCTGATGTAGGAGGCTAGCTCATCCCCTGTGATGGCTATCATGTTGGTAGGCATAGGCGTGTCAGTGGACAACCAATAGGAGTAGTCGTTACGAGAAGCATAGCGGCAGTTAGTTTCTGTGTCGCAGAACAGGAAGGGCATGGTGGAGAAACGAGGGAGACAGCTTCCCATGGTGCCTGAGAGACAGTTTAGTGTCAGAACAATGTCATATAATAACCCAAAGAAATATATACAACATTTCTGTTCATTAAGGTTTCCATGCTCTTACCAAGGTCCTGACCATGAGCTCTGTCATTTCCGTTGATGAAGAGTAAGGAGTAACCGGAGAAGATGAGGCTGGTGCCATGAGGACAGTCAGGGATATGGATGCTCTGACTGTGTCTGGCAATCAGGAAGCTGTCAACAAAATGTGGACCACCTCCGCCTGGCAGCCCTGGAGGACCCTTGTGACCTGGGTCTCCAACTCTGCCTTCTCGACCTGAAACACCGTTAATGAACAACAAACTGTACAATTAAGTACCAGGGCACAGCATGTAGGTGATTTTGTTTGAGGATTTTTTTGGTAGGGGGGTTTAGTACAGTATTTGTCACTGGTAACTCTCACCCTTGGATGGAGAACAGCATTTTTATCATGCAATTCATTCACTGTGAGGCCTGGCACAAGGTTCACGTGTTCCCACTTAATCCCTCACTGGCTTCCCACCCATACAAGTGTATTTCAAATAACGTCCAACCCAGGCGGAGGAACTACTGCCGGTAGTTAAACTTGGGTTCTCTCAAGTGTTTTACCACTGCACCAACCATGATGTGTGGACACATAGAAAGACATCAAATGCAATTCCCATTGTCATCATCACAACATATCAAGCTGGTACCCCCATCTGCACGCACGCACGCACACACACCTTTTAAGCCACACACATGCACACACCTGGCAGTCCTGCCCTTCCTTTGTCTCCTTTGTGGCCAGTAAATCCTGGCTGGCCTGCTGGGCTGGAACCACGCTGTCCTTTGACGCCTGGCAGGCCTGGGACAGAATGATTCAGTGTCATATAGTGCAATAAATACCAGCTTGGTGGAAGTGGCAGAAATTACAAATCACACAACTTTTCAGTTATTTTCATAATATGGTTGTAGTGAGCAAGAGATAAATGGTCCATTTAGCAAATAGACATCACAATACAATTCTATAACATTGAGTTTCAGTGTATTTGTTAATAGCATGGTATCAAAATGACAAAATTAGGTGCCGTGTCCTAGGCTTTGACGAGTATGAGCAACTAGAACTAAAACATATTAGCACATCTTAAAATTTTGAACCTGAACGGCCTGGAGGTCCTGATGGTCCAGTGCTCCCTGGGGATCCTCGATTGCCAGGGGGACCAGGTAAGCCTGAAGGTCCTGGTTCATATACCACCCTACCATATGCTGGTTCACCTTTGTTGCCTGTAGCAATATAGCAGGAGCAATTAGAAAGCTATTATTCAGTACTGTGCAAAGGTTTTAGGCAGGTGTGAAAAAATGCTGTAAACTAAGAATGCTTTCAAAAATGGAAGTGTTAATAGTTTAGTTTCATCAGTTAACAAAATGATAAGTGAGCAAAGAAAAGAAAAATCTAAATCAAATCAATATTTGGTGTGACCACCTTTTGCCCTTAAACTGCATCACTTCTTATAGATTAACAGGGCTCATATTCCTGGTTATTGTGAACAATAGTAAGACAGACTTTTGCCACACCAGGTTGTCCAGGAAAACCTTTCTCCCCAGGTGGACCAGGTGGGCCTGAAGTGTAGCCAGCGTCTCCCTTGTCACCTAAAACACACAAGTCATAAATATATTGTAAGGAAATTAGCTTGTCTTCACAGACTATTGCACAAATTCAATTTTAACAGGTATCACAGAAGAAAAGTGGAGAAAAAGAATAAAAGAAAATGAATCCTCATAGATCTTATTTATTCTCTGTCCCATTTGTACTTCATCTCAGTTGAGGGAACATAAATCAATCGTGGATGGCTACTCTTCTGTAGTGACAGATCTGCCATCGTCTCGGGAAGAATTAAAATAAAAATAAAACCTTGTCCACTGGCTAAAATTGAAATGATAGATTACCAGGGGGCCCTCGTCTTCCAGGAGGACCAGAATCACCTCTTGGTCCCGGGTCTCCAGGTCTGCCTCTTCTACCCTGGGGAAGCAAATGAAACAATGAAAGGTGAAAGATTAGACTCTAAGTATTGCAGTGAGAATTTGAAGATACGGCATTAGAGGTTCTGTTGTGATGTGACTGCAGATGATGCCTAAAAGTAATCTAACCTTGTTTAATTGACTGAAGGAAAAGCCACACTGCAAAATCTGTAAGATTCTGTGTTCTGAGTGCATTTTCAACAGCGCACATTTTATCATACACTTTAAAAAATGATTAGAAAATCATACGTTGTTAAATAAACATTTGAATGCAGAACACTGGACTTTTTTGTCAGGCATTTGTCAAGTATTCCTAAAAAAGAATAAAAATCTCTGACTTACAGGTGGTCCTTGAGGGCCTGGATCTCCCGAGGACCCACTATAGCCTGGGCGTCCTGTGAGACCTGCATCCCCTGTGTCTCCTTTAAACCCAAGCACGGAAGGACCTGGAGGGCCAGGTAAGCCAGGATAGCCTACATATGTAGTAGAGGACAGCGATGGATGATTGCTGAGAGTCATTTTAGTGAATGAAATGACATATTGGACCACTGAGAACCGAGCAAAGAATATAAGGAACCTAAGAATTGTTCTATCATGCATAATGAGTCTTGAGATTGTGGTATGATTTAGTGTCAATTTTAGAAAAAGGTATGTGAAACCTTTAAGTCCCCCAGTAGAACATCCTCACCTGGGCTACCTGGATTGCCAGTATACCCACGGTCTCCTTTTGACCCAGGAACACAATTGTCTTTTCTTCCTGAAAGTCCTCTCGGACCAGTGACCCCAGGTGGACCTGAAAATCCTCTGTCTCCTATTATTCCAGGATTCCCTGTAACAGACAAGCCAGGGGATCCAATGTTCCCAGGGGGACCTACAGTACAAAAATACATAGATGTGCACAGTGAATACTGTAGGTTTTTTGGTTGGCTGTGGATGTTTGTTACACTTTACAAATTAAACCAGCTTCCATTCATTAGTATCCTTCTGAACAATGGATCTCTTTGTCATCATCTATGTCTTTATTCATTCATACCATTTTTGGAAAGATTTAAGATGTTAGATCATAGATCATTATCTTATTCTTGTTAATTTGGTCAGACAATGAGGCAAGTAGTGATGGACATGAGTTATTCATGGTTAGGATAACAAGATAGTGCTCATATGGGCACCATCACATGTAAAACAAAACTCTGCAACCTCATGTATTGTCTGATATTATATGAAAACATTAACAAATTAAATACCTCTTTAATAATAATAATGAAATAACATAATAAGACATTATGTGATAAACTAAATTAATCTAAATTTTCAACTTCTAGCATGTTTATGTGAGTGCAGAGTGTATGTGACAACTGGAGACCTCAGTATGGTCTGGTTGGGTGCAAAACCCACACCATCATTTTGAGGTTTCTGGGCGACTGCTTTTCTAAACTGTTCCCGAGTTCAAAAATATCTTTCACAAAATGAACAAAACTTTCTAAGACAAGGCAGCAGTCTTTGTGGCTAAAACAAAATTCTCTAAATGAACCCAGTGTAAAAATATAAATGTCTTTTTTAAATGAAGGGAACTGACACAAGTGGGATATTAGTAAAAGTCTTGAAAAGGATGATTGAAAAGATGAAGGACTCACCTGGTTGACCTGTGTCACCACGCTTGCCAGGCTTTCCTTCTACTATGACTGCAGAGGAGAGATGGGAGGATAGATAAGTTCAGCAGCCATGACTTTGAGAGTACCGTTAGATATGAAGGAGATAATTGTTTAACAGGCCAGTGGTTCCTTGTGGACACAAGGAAAATACAGACTAAGAATAGTTATAGGTTTATAATATACAGGATTTGCAAGAGCTCATAGTGCCATATCCTTTCATGCAGGATTCCTCTTACTAGTAACTCCTTTTTGCCCTTGTGGCCCAGGGATCCCATCCTGGCCCACGTTGCCTTTTGAACCTGGATAACCACTGACACCTGGCGGACCTGGGTTACCTGAGGCAAACACATATGAAAAAAGTAAGGCTGAGGTTGAATTTCAAATAAAGTATAAATACTGTATAATATAACTGTAAAAAGCAAAATACTTTAACAATGTGTGTCTTTTCTACAGTAAAGGTGGGTTGCACTTTTAAAATATGTTGTAAGTATTTCAGAGGACATTGCCTGGTGGTCCATTAAGTCCTTGGCGTCCTTTGCTTCCTACAGGCCCATCTGAACCTTTAGGCCCTTGATAGCCTAGTGAACCTGGAATAGCAGGGTGGGGACAGGAGTGTGGTGGAGATGTTAACAGAGTGTGAGCAAGAAGCACAACCGACTATAAACTGCCTTATTTTTGTGACCAGTGGTAATGACCATTTTGTCCAACAGGTCCTGGGTTTCCTTTGGCTCCATAGGTTCCTGGTAGACCTATAGGTCCAAAAACACCAGGTTCACCTTTCTGGCCCTTCATCACATTAGTATTGCTCGATCCTGGTTCACCCTGAGGACAGGAAGAAAAATAAAGTGAAAGATTAACACATGCTGTATATTTTTAATCTATTCACATTTTAGCATTTTACTAATGTGGACTCTACTTGCTGCATCAGTTACACAGACTCAAATTTTTAGATTATTCATCAACACCTTTTGTCCAACTGGTCCAGGTGGTCCATACCCAGAGTAGTTTGGCTCTCCAGTATCTCCTTTGTAACCAGCTAGACCCGGTGCACCATCGGGACCTGGCCCTCCAAGGGCTCCTTGTTCTCCTTTTATTCCCTTCGCGCCTGTGAGAGTTAAACCAAACAGTTATTTAATGTAAGATAAATTAAAAGAAACCACACAGCTGCACAACTCTTGGTCATGTACTTTGATTTGTGAGGTTTGAGGTGTTAATTTGTATGAAAGCAATGAACTGTGTATGGCCTTAAACCAAAGTTTAGGTCTTACCTGGATGCCCTCTGACTCCTGTGTCTCCTGGGTCTCCAACAGGTCCTCGACTTCCTTCTGCGAGCAGCGATCCATCAATACCTGGATCACCTGGGGGACCTGGACACAAGTAAGCACACATTACAGACATTCAACTTCAGAGATTTAGTTATTGATTGATTGATGGATTTGGTGAACTAAAATACTACCAAATGTATTGTTACAAATGTGAAATACATTTCCAACCTGTTTGGCCAGGGCTCCCTGGTGCTCCAATTTTCCCTCTCTGCCCTTTTGGTCCAATACTTCCAGGTTCTCCACGAAGACCAGACAGACCAGGGTGACCTAACAGGTAGAGTTACAAAATTATACAATACAATCTGCTATACTATACAGTATAATAGTAAGACTTGAATAGGCTGCATTTATGACTTCACATGCAGTCTGGCAATAGGAAATGTCCCGTACTACCAAAATCTAAAAGGGAATTTAAAAAAACAGCAGAGAAAAAGACATTTATTTCAACCTCAACAATAAAACACATTTTTATAAAACAGATCTCTTAAAATATTCAGGTACATTTTGCTAAAACAACTAGAAGGAGAAAGGTTTACTATAAAGCTTACCCATTTCACCAGGGACCCCTGGGGGTCCAGAAATGTTCAGTGTTTGTTGTGATAGAGGACCTGGAGTACCTCTGAAACCTGGGTCCCCATTCATGCCTGGGGGTCCTCGGGAACCTTTGGCTCCATTTGGGCCGGGGGTACCTGTAAACAGTAATCAATAACTTAGTCATAGCTGTGAACCACCTACAGCACACAGCTACAATATATCACCAACAGGAAGTGTCACAAACCTCAATATTGTTTAAGATCTGAAAAATACTTTGTAACTCTATTCATTTAATTGTGGAATTGTTAGGTCTCTACATATAGAGTTGGCTTGGACTTGCTCTATATTAACAAGTGCTATGAGATAACTCTGTTATGATATAGCGCTATATAAATAAAATTGAATTGAATTGAATTTAAGGTTCTTGGTTAAATGTGTGTAGTAGATAGCATGTTTGTGTTTGTGTGTTACCTGTTTGGCCTGGGGGTCCTCTTATTCCAGGCAATCCGTCTGGTCCATAACCTGGTGTCCCATCTGGTCCAGGGTCTCCTCTCAGTCCTAAAGAAATCCAAGTGGAACATTTAAAGGCAAATTCTAAATACAAGTATATAAATATATTCTATAATTACACGGTGTATACATTCTCACCCTGTCATTGCATTGTTTAAGACATTTTGATATTTTGATTTGACATATTTTCCTATACAGTAAATGGTTAAGGCAGTCACTAATAAAAAGTATTTAATGGCATTTAAAAACTTGAAAACCCTGACTTCAAATTCTATCATGTGCTGAAGAGTTAAACATTATTAAATGAGTGTTTTGACCTCTCAGAGAAACAATGCCATACCTGGTTGACCAGGCACGCCTATTTGTCCCATGATCCCTTTTTGTCCCGATAGCCCAGGAGAACCTGGCACTGATGACCCGATGGGACCAGGCTCACCAGGGGGGCCAGGATGACCAGACCCTGGAAAACCTGCATTCCCCTTGTCACCAGGAAAGCCATTAGGTCCTGGTAAAGGAGAGGCAGAACAAAATGAAGGTGGGGAGCTGAGGAGACTATGGAGGGAAGAGAATGATGAAAAAGCATTTATTCCTTATATGTTTGTTCGGCAGTATTAAATATGGGGGAGATATTAGTTGACATTTCATCCTCTTTTATCTTTCACCTTCTGCATTCATTGTCCCTCTGGAGTTAACAGTAAAGTACATCACATGACTTCAATATACACTGACCTGGATGTCCTGATCGACCATCTGGTCCTGGTAGTCCTCCTGGTCCAGGTATGCCACCTTCACATGAATCTTTAGTACCTGGTAGTCCTGGGGGCCCTGCAGAACCTTTATTTCCTGTATTTGTCATAGAATAAAGCAGTAAACAGATTGATGATTGATGTGTTCCAAATACACACAGACACGTGCATGTGTGTATTTGGATGAACCATACATTATCATCTTTTTATGTATTTCTGTCTGCCTGTGGGCAACAGTTTTATATTTGATTTGACCTTTTTCTCCTACAAGACCAGGATTGCCAATTATTCCCGGGTTCCCAGGTAGGCCAGGGGTCCCTGGATCTCCTACAGGCCCCTGAGCTCCGTCATCTCCTGGAAGCCCTGGAAGGCCTGGGGGGCCAGAGTATCCAGGACCACCATCACCCTGATAATCACAAATATTATTTACCACATTATTTATTTATTGAAATGTATTTAATTCCAATGTGCTTGCAGTATGGTTGTGCTATGATAGTGCCGTGCTGGTTATCTATTATTACTTTTAACTTTACAGTAAAACACACAGAGACACTAATGTCTGCTTAGAGGTCTGTGGGAGCTGTCTGTGGAACTGAAACAGCTGACTGTTCCTGCTGAGGAATCCTTAACATTCTACTCTCAATTCAATTCCCCACAGGGGTGAATTTAGATTATACTTAATACAGAAGTTATGGCAGCACTCTATTTTAGATACCAAATGAAATCAACTGTCACATCCCTGGTCTATGTGTTATGTGTTTTTTGTGACTCGTGTTCATGTTCCTAGGTTTGTGTTTTCAGTTTTGGTATCTTGTGGTTGTACTAGTCTCTTGTCTCTGTCACCCTTGTGTCTCCCTGATTGTTAAGTATTGTCACCTGTTCCTCTGT
>JAVQJF010083079.1:0-14039 GCA_036023855.1 Gadopsis marmoratus | reverse complement strand
GATTGACTGGCGACCAGTCCAGGGTGTTTCCTGCCTCTCGCCCAATGTTAGCTGGGATTGGCTCCAGCCCCCCCCTGCGACCCTTCGGGATAAGCAGTATGGTTAATGAATGACTGAATGAATAACACAGAATGACTGATGTATGAACAGCATGTCCAGCAGAATGCATCAAATTAATAACTGTAAACTGTGTTTCCATACCATCAGGATAGAGGAACGACAGAGTCAGTAGTTAACAAAAACCCTGATATGACAACTGTAAATAACTCGGAGTATATAACATGACTGAAAATATCATTTTGCATTTTTTTGATTATGTAAAGGGGGGTGTCTAAGATAAATCAGGGAATTAAATTGCTCTTTAAGGCAGGGTGAACCCTCTATACAATGGCATTTTACATGAGATCTTAAATATCATGTGACACCCGACACACAATAAGTTGACAAGTTTGATGTCACTGAAAAAGTGATGTTTTGGAGCTTTTTGCAAATCTGGATTTCCTCAGATAATAATAATAAATCTAACAATAATAATAATAATTCTAAGTTTGGTTCTTTTCCCAGCTTGAGGATCAGAGAATTTACATTTGACAGTTTCTCATCTAAACTGGTTTCCACTTTGCTGTAACCTGTCACCAGGAAGTGACCTTACAAAGAATGAATGAAATGAATAGCCATTAAGGGAGGAATAGCCTATAGACAATACTAATCACACGTGTAAGGAAATTTATTAGAAAGGAGGAAGCTTTGTTTTGTTTTTCTTGTCATTTTATTTCTTTTAAAACTGATTACAGCACATGGAGGCTTGAGATAACATGCAGACATAATGAACACAGAGGCAGAACTTGTTGGCAGACCTTCGGTTGATTAAGTGTGGGAATCTTTTTTACTGGAATTTGTTGCCACTGTAGTGGAAGACGAGCAGAGCAAACACATACTGGACCTACAGCAAAAGGAAGGGGACGCTTCTAATGGTTGAAGTTACATAATCATTCCACTGTGACTGCTGTATGTGACGGCAGGTTTGAATCTATCAACAGCTAATAATGAGAGCGAGGTCCCAACATGAATGGTGCTGTGCTGTTGTAACTGGAAGAGGATTGTTTGGGCTTACTGGTATTGTATTAGTTGAACTGAGTCAACAATATGGTGTTAAAGCATATACTTCACCTGCAGATGTATTAAAGAATATGTGATATTTTAGGATAGAAATGAGACATTTTGATTATCGAACAAATTTAATTAATTTCAGTTAATTAATTTCATATATATATATATATATATATATACACACACATAGCTATTGTGCTTGACTAGCTAGCCTGTCTCATGCAGTGTTAGCTGTTATCTCGCCAGCAACAGTAGTTTGTCAACTAACCCTGCAAGTATTTCCTACTTCACCAAGTTTGTACAACCACATATTTCAAGAAGACACTGCAATTGATTTTGACCACTTACCAGGACATTAGCACCGTGGAAAAAATGAAGAAATGCTATATATTTTTGTTGATGATCAGTTGAGGAGCCTTCACCTCAAAACTAAGTACAGTTTTTTCTTTTGACACATCCTTGTAAACAGAGCAATGCATCATAACATCATAACAGGCTACAATGTTTTTCTAAGCATCTGTTCAAATTGGCATCTGATTTGGGTACAGTTATAGTACCCAAATAATAAATCATTTTAATGACTGAGCATTAGGACTCTGACAAATAAATGTTTGCCTCCATTTTTGCCAAAACATGATATCATCCAACAACGTGTTATAAATTCTGCTGTTTAACTCACGGCCGCCGCCACAGACAATAAAATGATTATCATCCCAATAACTTTGCTTATATGTAAAATCTTGTCTCATAGTATTAACTGATATGCAGCATATAGCATCTAATAAGCCTTTAAATTAATATACTACATTTCATCTCCTCATTGTAACAACACAATTTGCCCTGAGGAAGGACTATGGTGGGCGCAAGTATTTGTTTCTCATAAATGGGTCATTAATTTCATGAGACCAATAATCTGGAGCCTTTAATGTATGTGTATGGAAGGAGCTCCAACATTTGTGAAATAATATTAGAAAAATTTAAACTTTTTCTCTGTACTGTATATTGTGAATGGTTTTTAAAGCATTTTGAGAGCCTTTTTCTAAAACTCGTCATGACTGTATTTTGAATATTTGGCTTGATATCTAAATGCAGCTATCATCTTGACTGTTGCTGGTGATACAATGCACATATTGTTATCAGTTATTTTACATTACGACATTGTTGAGCGTTTTCCTTTTTGGCAGTTGTTACTATGTTGATCAATTAAAAAGTGGGTTTATATTTTACACCATGTGTTTGTGTTTGTTTGTGTCCCCTGTCTTTGCTTTCCAGGTTCAAGACTCACTTCACAAGCAACAAGGAGTTTATGATCACTATCACTGTGCTAATGACTACAGTAAAATGTAATAAATATATCATCATTGCACTACATATTGTATGTAATCATTTTGATCACAGTATTGCGGTCTCATCCAGTGCAGTTAAACAATGGCTGGGAAGAAAAGAGGGCCATTCCCTGTTGCTTAAGTTGATCTGGAACACAGCATGCAACAATCTATTCCATTAGAGACGTCCAAACTCTAAAGTATGAAAGTTGGCTCAGCTCTCCTATGACTAAAATAGTCCTGATGGCTGGCAGCTGCTGACCTGCCTGGAGACTGCAGAACAACACTGAAGATTTTAGAGATGTGGGGCACAAGAATTGCGCAAGGTTGTGTAAGGACAAGCATGCAGTTTGTCCAACTTGTTTTTGATCACTGAAAATGTAAATTTTGACACATTTGAGTTCACTGTTACTTTAGTCCAGTCAAGTTGACATGAATTGTGGCATGGTTAAGCCACCTGTATTGTAGGACTGCATAGTTTCTTAAATAAACAACGGCTTTTTGATTCTCCATATTAATACATGACTGATTAATACATGACCAGTTTTTGATATTACTGAAGGAAGACATTTTAGCATGTCATGTAAGTTTTAAGTAATTAACATTTAATTCATGATTCCTTATAATAACAAAACCTGTCCATTTTGTTCTCCAGTACTTGCACAACAGGTTTTCAATTATTTTCTGTAGTACAGGTGCCTGTATTCTCTCCTCCCTGTGTGTCTGTCTCTGTATATTTGGGTGTGTCCTGGTTGACTGATTGACTCCGGCTCCCGCTGATTATCTTGCACAACTGCTATGTTTCTACTCCTCAGACTGGCAGTCTTCTTATACCTGGTTCATCTCGTCACTCATTGCCAGATCATCATGTTTACCAATGAGGTAACTTTGTTCAAGGTTCCTTTGTATCGTTTGTTGAATTTTGGACATTCTTGTCTAACCAAACTCTCTGTGCCTCCGATTCAGCCATTCCCTGCACCTCAGCCGACTTGTCCAGTTGTGTCATTGTCTTGGACCCATTCGGATAAGCCTGGTGGGTAGCCGGGAGGCTCCCGTTGAGGAGGAGGCCTACCAATACCAATATTTTTCTGTGCTCAAAATGTTCCACTGCACACTGAGATTTGAGGTACATATACAGATCTGGAAAAAAGAGACCACTGCAAAATTATCAGTTCTCTGGTTTTACTATTGTTGTGTTTCAGTAAATTTAATTTTGGAAAATTTGGAGTGGTCTCTTAATTTTTTCCAGAGCTGTATAATACATACACTGTAACCCCTGAGATTGTGTGTATGTGGTCCAAATTCAGTCAGATCTAAACAATTCCTGAAAGAATTGTGAATGAATGTCATTAATTCTTCAAGGAACTCAGCTGATGAGAGGTGCAGGCTCAAGGCTGATTTATACATCTGTGTTGAATCTACACTGAGGCTGACCAGTTGTAGTTATTGACTTGTGTTTGTGATAAAAAATATATATATGTGAGAAAATATTCTACAGGTGTGCAACTCTCATTGCATGAATTAAAATGCTGATGTACGCATTTTGTTCATGACTTCACAATTTTTATACGGGTGTGCAAATGTGTTTTGCAACTGTAGCAAAAATATGAGCATATAACTTTCTTAATTTGTGATTTGTAGTGCAGGATTTGTGCACCTGCAATGAAGAATTTGAGATGGTGTAACTGCTGTGTTGCATTTGTGGGAGAGAAACGTTTTTACAGGTTTGCTACTTTGTAAAGCATTTTTCTCTGTGACTTCACATTTACTGACACACAGGTGTGACTATTATCTACAACTACAAATTTCACTGTCACAGATGCTCAGGTGTTTTGCACCAATAATACCTTCATATTGAAGCATACCTTGAGGACATAAAACCTGGATGACCTGCAATTTTCTAATGTTAAACTCAGACAAAACTGAAGTTATTGTACTTGGCCCCGAACACCTCCGAAGCACATTATCTAAAGATATAGTTTCTCTAGATGCCCTGGCTTGCACCACCACCACAAGGAATCTTGGAGTTATCTTTGATCAGGATATGTCCTTTAACTCCCATGTAAAACAAACTTCAAGGAATGCCTTTTTTCACCTATTTACCAAAAATCAGGCATAATCCATTCATTTCTTACATCTAGCCTGGACTATTGCAACTCACTATTATCAGGCTGCTCCAATAAGTCCCTTAAGACTCTCCAGCTGATCCAAAATGCTGCGGCACGTTTACTGACAAGAACCAAGAAAAGAGATCACATTTCTCCAATACTAGCATCTCTACACTGGCTCCCTGTAAAATACAGAATTGAATTTAAAATCCTTCTCCTTACCTATAAAGCCCTTAATGGTAAGGCACCATCATATCTTAAAGAGCTCATAGTACCCTATTACCCCACTGGAGCATTGCGCTCCCAGAATGCAGGGCTCCTTGTGGTTCCTAGAGTCTCTAAAAGTAGAATGGGAGCCAGAGCCTTCAGCTATCAAGCTCCTCTTCTGTGGAACCAGCTTCCAGTCTGTGTTCAGGAGGCAGACCCCCTCCTCACATTTAAGAGTAGGCTTAAGACTTTCCTCTTTGATAAAGCTTATAGCAGGGCTGACTCAGGTGAGCCCTGAGCCCTCCCTTAGTTATGCTGCTATAGGCATAGACTGCCAGGAGACTCCCATGATGCACTGAGCTCTTCTCTCATCCTCTCCCTCTCTGTATGCGCTCATATGATGTTATTGTTTGTTACTAACTAAATTCCTTCCCTTTTTCTCTTCTCTCTCTCTCTCTTTCCTGCTTTCTCTCCCCTCTCTCTCTCCTTCTGCTTGCAGTGTTTCTGCCTCCGGAGAGTCTGGATCTGTGGATGTGGACCACAGATCTGTGGATGTAGTTTTCAGTCAAATAGCATCTTCATGGGGATTTTTTTTCTTTTGCCAAAGTGAAAGGGGTTGAAAACTGCATGCAAACAGCCTATTTTATTTTTAATTTTCTTAAAAAATATTTTGTGGTGTAAAACTCATATTACTTACTAGTAAATGGGTATTTATATAGAACAATTAATTGTTATCCAGTGATATTAGTGATTTACCAGGGTGTTAAACACTTTTCCAGGACACAATAATGTAGAACATTTTGTTGATTTTTTCTCTGCCGATCTACTGCTCCACACTCCAGTCCAGTAGGTGGCGGTATGCACCTTTGCTATAAGCTGGTTACAATCGCCATTAAAACCAGAAGAAGAGCAGCAGCGACTTTTGAGTTGTGGATATATGCGTTAGCTCTAAATTGCAACAGACAAGGTGTCATTCCTTAGTTTTCTTATTTACTCTGCTGACCAGTTATCTGTGGAAAATGTCGAGACTCCAGAGTCTGAAGGTTTTCATCTACCAGCGGCTGACTGCGGCAGTCGAGGAGATCATTGGCCACTTGGAGAGAACAATAACCGAGTCTGAAGAGGAGATGGAGTGCCGCCATCGCAAGCTGCTAGATACAGTTTCAACACCAGAGAATATGCTGCAAAGAGCAGGTTTGTGTAATTTATTGCGTTGCATGGAGCCAATGATAAGTTACGAAAACCATTCCTACACAGCCTGCTAACTCTAGCTAACGTAGCTCCTGGTAAAGTTGTCTCCCATAAAATGGTTTTATTCAAACAGAATCAGTCAGTCAATCTCGATCAAATAAAGTGTGCTGATAACACCGTTTTATTCTTACCACAGCTTAAAGTGTCCTTACTGAGTGTTCTCGGCAAAAGTGTATTTTATCACTGCCTTCTCAGACCATGTGAGGTGAACTATAAGCTGGTAACCTAGTTTTAACCTAAGTATCTGAAAAGAAACATGAGAGATGGAACGGCGCATGTTCTGTCTAGAAAGATGGCATAATTTAAATGTTAGCTAAGATGGTGAGGTTTTTACTGGAAATAAAAAACGAGTGGTTAAATCTAAGACAATTAATATCCAACCAAATAAAGCCAGCTTCAAGATAACTTTATTTTGTCCACGAACATTCACGGACAGGATTACCCATAATCCTTTGCTGCCGCTACTCAATTCTGTTCTAATTTACAACAGCAGGTGGCGCTTGGATTTGCTCTGCTGCTCAAACTGGATACTTGCATATGTTGTTGCTTGCACTGATTTCTTCTCGCACTCAGGCTGCTTCTGTGCGCTTGTAGAATTTATGCTCTTGGATTTATTTTTTTGTGCAACACCCCTATCAAAATTTCCCAACCACTAGAATGCCTTACTTCTTACAGCGTCACTTTAACTGGGTTCACGCTTCATGACTTTTATATGTACATTTAATATATATACCATCGCCCGTCCTGCTTATTTTACGATCATATCACCTTGTAATAGTAGCTGTATAGCACACTGATAGGGGAAACAGTGTCACCTTCATGACTGAGGAGAGGGAGTTTAGCAGGACAACATGGTCCGCCAAAGTCAAGGACCACAAGTCTGTTTTTACTTTAATGGTGCTGAACATACTCCTGCTGAAAAGTGCTGTATTTTCAGTCTCAGCTAGCGTGATACACAGTTATGGCCTGAGTGCTGTGGTACACAACATTATTGATTGTCAGTGGTATTCTACTTAAAACGGCCTGTGACTCATGTTAGGATACATGTCCTTTAACTCTATAAATACATGTACGCTGCTTAGGTTAACTTAAACGTGTGTTTGTATTTCAGTGTTTTCTGCAGACATCCAGCAGCAGTTGGTGATTAAGAAAGAGATTCCTTCTGAGCAGCAGGAGTGGAGCACCAGTCTAGACCAGGAGGAGCCAGAGCGCCCACACATTAAAGAGAAAAAACAGGATATATGGAGCAGTCAGGAGGTCACGGGCCAGCTGCAAGGACTGCATGGGGACAATATCAGTGAATTCCCCTTCACTCATTTCCAAGTGAAGAGTGAAGATGAAGAGAAACCTCAGTCCTCGCAGCTTCATCGATGGCAAGCTGAGAACAGAGAGGCAGAGCCTCCAGCCAGCAGCTCAGCTGAACTGATGAAAACAGAAGCTGATGGAGAGGACTGTAGAGGATCAGAACCAGACAGGAACTTAAGATCTGGTTTTAAATGTCTATCTGGGTCTGAGGACAAGACTTTACACTCAACTGAAGCTGTGACTGTAGACAGTGGTTGTGATTGGAAGGAGATCAGAAAATCTCAGACATATTTAAATACTGTGAAAAATAGAGTTGCTGTAAATGATATGGAATGTGATACTGACAATAAATCATTGAGCTGCTCAAAATGTGGTAGAAGATTTGGACAGAAGCACCATTTGCAGACACACATGAGATGTCATACTGGAGAGAAACCCTTTAGTTGTTCTCTTTGTGGTCAAAGATTTACTCAGAAGGGAAATCTGAAACGACACTTGACAGTTCATACAAGGGAGAAACCATGTAGTTGTCCTGTTTGTGGTGAAGGATTTGCACAAAAAGGAAATCTGACACAACACATGACAGTCCACACACGGGAAAAGTTTGTTGTGAGAGATTGACAAAGGGATTCTGACAAGACAGAATTTCAACTTGTATCACTGAATATTAAACAAAGAAAACTGTTTTATCTGAATGATCCTGCAGTTTTGGAGTTATCCAAAGATTTTAAGATTTTGCGATTATGAGACCAGTTGTAAGAGTGTCTTGTTCATTTTAATCTGAAAGATAAAAAAAAATACACAATAACATCACTAAATGTAAATAAAATTTGGATAATTAAGATTTTAAATAATTTTTCAGGAGTTCTTATTGATGTTTGGTCGTTTGTTACTTTGAGTTTGTGTTTCATGTTGGGCTTCATCTTGTGTGACTACTGGATACAAGAACAATTCATTAGACATTTAATATTGACTGAAAGGACTACCAGTCAACTATTTTGCTTAAAATAACATACTTTTAACTGAGTAACAGAGCATTTTAATGTTATGTAATATGACCGCAAGGGATTGAAAATAGCATATTATTCAACGTATCCCAACAAAAATGAAAAAAATCGCCAGAATTTGATGACTTCAGCAAAGATATATAATTAGCATTTAAATGGACTGAATACAAATTGTACACTCAAACTGAGAGCTGAGGTGTTTAAATCCAAATTCAGGTGTCCACCATTTTAAAGACTTGAGATCACATGAGCATTTAACTTTAAACAGATTATCTCTTGTGATGGTTAAGAATCAGAATTTTGAACTCTTAAATAGGTGATGGAATTATATACTCAGTTGAGTGGGATTTTTGGTATAAAACAAATCTAACTGGTCTGGCTTCAACATTAATTCTTATCCTTGACTCGAAGATCAGCATGTAAGTTCTAGTGTGAACACAACACTATTAAATAAGCTATTCAGGGCTAAACCTCTGACAAATTCACATCAACATTGAAGCATAGTGTCCGACTCTGGTAAAGCTTATTCCAGAAGTGAAAATCTGACATGGATATAAGGCTACATTCAGGTGGAATCAGGCATTTTTAGTTTATGGCCTCATGGCTCCACCTGCAAACAGCGGACAGAATTTACCCACCATAGATTTCACTCTTGTGTTTTGTGTAACCGAAGTCATTAAAATATTGAAAGTAACCCAAACTCTCCTTTCATACCAGGAAATAAATACAAATATGGCAAGATAAAACACCAGATATGAATCAGGCTATGGTTAATATTAATATATACTCTTCTGACAGCAAAGTGCGCAGTTAATGTAATATTCTTCCATGTTTTGAGACAAGTAAAACGAAACAAACCTTTCTCATATTGTTCTCCGTAGTTAGAGAGTAAGTTAGACAACGGGCTAAATTGCTACAATGAAAAACATGCTGAATACATGAACGAATGCTTAGCAAAATACATGAAGTAACTTTTCCAAAATCAAATTTTAAGAAAAATGAATAGGTCAAATTAAGTATTTTGAAATGCCTAAATGCATAAATGTTACATTGAATGTGGTAGAGGCCTCACACAGGGAACCAGATGGCAAATCAATGTTATTAATATCAATAAGATAGTTAATAGTAATTAATATTAATTAGACACCACCCTGGTATCACGGACAAATAACCAAACCATGGATGCAGTCTCCAAGGAAGGGTTGTTCAATTAAAATGAGAGTAGGCTTAAGACTTTCCTCTTTGATAAAGCTCATAGTAGGGCTGACTCGGGTGAGCCCTGAGCCACCCCATAGACGAGGGGTGGCCTGGGCGAAACCTGAGCCCCCCCGCTTAGTTATGCCGCTATAGGCCTTGACTGCCCTCTCTCTCTCTCTCTCTCTCTCTCTCTCTTTCTCTCTGTGTGCTACTGTGGGTTCTCTTTCATCATGCTCTCACTCTGTCTCTGTCTGTCTGTCTCTGTCTCTCTCTCTCTCTGTGTCTGTCTGTCTGTGTCTCTCTACCCAACCAGTCGAGGCAGATGACCGCCCACCCACAGCCTGGTTCTGCTTGAGGTTCCTGCCTGTTAAAAGGCAGATTTTCCTTGCCAATGTTGTCTAGCGCTTGCTCATGGTGGAATTGTTGGGTCTATACATATAGAGTTGGTCTAGACTTGCTCTATATTAACAAGTGCTATGAGATAACTGTTATCATATAGTGCTATATAAATAAAATTGGATTGATTGAACAACACGCTTCAACCAAACTCAAACAAAGCTACAGAAATGACTGATAGATAACTCATGGGAACAGATGACAAGATATGGGATCCCAAAATGAAAAGTTTACATTATGTGACAATAGTGTTAGCTAACAGCTAAAACTAGATATCACTACATGATTTTAGCACATTGGACAGTAAATTAGGTAGAAGTACTTAATTCCAAATTCACACCAGAGAATCTCTTTAAATTCACTCCATGTTTCGCCAAATGTCAGTCAGTGATTAAAGATAAAACTGGATTTGTAATTAAAGTACGACTTGTAGACCTGTTGAGCGTTAGAGCTACAGCTTATTTCAGGGGCCAAAAATGAAAAGGATAAAGTAGGCAAAGGAGTACAAGACTGTTTCTCAGTATACAAACTATGAAATCCAAAATGAAACATTACATGTTGGAAATCCAGCAATGTTTATTGAGATTACATAGGATAGGGGTGGAAGTGTGGGTGTGGGTGCCATGTCACAGATGTACATTTTGGTAAAGAAAGAAATTATGAATACATGGCAGGCCAGATGGGACAGGGAGAACAGTGGAAGAAACTTTACAATGTGGAGAAAACCATCAATGCACAGAGTGTGTTTAGAGAAAACAGAAGTAGTAGTCTTAACTAAACTAGTTACAGTCTTAACTACACTAAGGTTTGACCACACATTGTAAATAAAACATTGTTTCAAATGTGTACTCTGAATGTAATGTTACACATAATGCTGAGCATAGTATGCTCATGCACTGTTGAAAGTATAGGGAAGAAAGGATAAGACTAGATCAAAAGCTTGGTATGGCAGGAAGGGAATGAGACCTTGTGGGTATTCTGGGGAAAAACAGGAGATGGGGGACAGGAAACACAAAGCATTTGAGGAATTTTTGGGAAATAGGATTATATATTATATATATATGTTTGTTTATTTGTTCTTCTTTATTATTAACATTATCATTTAATCACTATTTTATTTACCTAAGATGTAAAGTAAGCCACGGACAATATCTCATTCTACATATTCTGGTTGTAAACCACCAGAAAACAATAATAATAATAATAATAATAATAATACTTGGGAACAACTTCTCTACATCACTTCTCACATGATGCCACTTTTCCTCTGTAAATATCCACACTTCAAATACTGAAAACCTCTATTAACCAGCGACTGATTGTGGCTGTTGAGGAGATATTCGGGCTGCTGGAAACAACAATTTCAAACTATGAAGAGATTAGTCACCAGTGCAGGCTCTTTGATAGAGAAAATTTTGCTTGTCTGGCAAACAATTCTAAAGGCTTTTCCTGAGTTTTCCATCAATCAGGACACTGATAGCGTCAAAATCAATTAACATGTCCTGCCAATCAGGACAGCATTTGCATTTCATATATTATGCGTGTAGTTATCATTATGGATATCCCATGTTTGAGTCTATTCACACTGATATAGACTAACAAAAATTACATTCATATTGACAAATGGAGTGACAACGTACTGTATGTGTGTGTGTGCATGTGCGCCCAGGGTTGCCAACTATGACGCTTTCACGTTCAGTCTCGTCCCCTCGTGCCCAAACAATACTCACACCACAGCAACAGAGATGAACAGGCGAACATACGTAACCCCCGTTTTATGAGTATGGGCTGTTAAATGACTCTCTCATTGGTTCGCGATGTTTCTCACCGCATTAACCTGGATGATTCATGGGGCCCCAGCTTGGTAGGGGTCCCTAAATGTTTAGAAAATAATTTGTTTAGAATAATAAAATGTTATACAAAAGAAAATATGTGATGAAAATGTAAACACATAATCAGAGCAGGCATCTTTAGCCAGCCATCCTGTCTGAACCCCCCAATAATGCATGCAGTTTGGTCCATTTAAAAACATAAAAATACAGCTGCTGCTCCGAGTCATTCTGACAAGTAATTATTATCATGATGCTGAGCTACCACCAGCTATGACTAGCTAATGAGCTCTTATTTAGATATTAGAACTGCATTCCCCAGTCTAGCTAGCTAGAGTACATTTAAAACTTAACATGTTCATTAAAACTAACACTAGTTGTGTAGTTATTTATAATAAAGCACCATCAATCTCTTGACACAGGCAGCTATTGATAACATTACAAACCAAAAATGTTAATGCAGTTAATAAAGGCAAAGGATGAAGGTGGAAACTAGAATCTCCAGTTTTAGTAGTTATTTTAATCTCAAACATTTTGATTTCTATGTTAGGGTTCCAGTAGGTATGTATTTGGCTAAATTTGTGTTTGCTCATGTGTAGATTTGTCTGTGTGTGTGTGTGTTCATGTATTGGCTGTGTGTCTGCAGTAGCAGAGGTTCTTGTGTTGTCTTTTTATTTCTGGTTTTTGCGTCCTGTGAAAATTCAATAAAACGGTGTAGTTTTGATATTGTAAGCAACACTTCTTTGACTTTCATTAGTGAATGAACCTGTGTTCTGTGGGCTTCATCTTACCAGAATCAGCAATCATCGTCACAGATGAGTGGTATGTATGTATAATGATATACAGTAGTAGTCAGTAGTCACAATATTCTGCTTTCAGGCAGGCATGGCTAAGGATGTGCTCATCATGTTAGAATGTGTTATTCAGTTCAAAGGGTTTTACCACTCATGATACAAAAACCTATGGTGATGAAAAATAAATGTAAATTTGTGTTTAGATCAAGATTAACTTTGGCAAAGGTGTTGTATCTCCTCTGCCAGTTTCAAGCAATGTAGGATCCTGGTTCTCTCTTTCTGGAGTGCCTCTGGACTCACTTGGCCCACCAGCTTGGCAGAGAAGTGAACCAGGTCCTGCATGAAGAGGCCCACAGCCCCTCTGGGTGCAGGAGGGATCTGGGTCAGGGTGCAGGAGTCAAAGTGAAATTTAATGTTCTTGACCCAGGGAAGGCCCCCTCCCCGTTCTTCAATCCACGTCAGAGGTCTAGAAGGACACAGAGATAATTAATGTTTATATTATTCTTAAATTCTCCCTCTGTAACTGACCTGTCTTCACATGTGCTTTCCTAAACTGTCATGGCAACCAAGGGAAGGCAAGACTGGAACACAATGGCTACTACAATGGACTTTTTCTAAATACTGCAACCACAACCAACTAAGCCCTGTTGGACACCAACAAAAACACATCCAACTGAAAAACTAACACTCTGGTTTCTGAAAAAATAAGCAACCTGTAACTGGACTCTGAAGTCATATCGTCTGTAACCTGAGGGCAGTTTGGACAAAGACAAACTCTGCTATTTGAAAACACATCTACAACATTGCTATTTGAATAATTATACACATGTAAACCATATCTGCAGTTTTATACTGTGTGTATACACCGATCAGATATAACATTACAGCATGGGCACCCTGACCGGCCTGCAGCTAGGTAGCCCCATATGCAACAAACTGTGATGCACTGTGTGTTCTGACACCTTTCTATCAGAACCAGAATTAACTTATTCAGCAGTTTGAGCTACAGAAGCTCTTCTGTGAGCTTGGAGGAGGAGCAGACCGTCTGAAGGGGCAAGTGTGGACTTTTTTTTAATCTTATCTATTTATCTATCTATCTATCTACACACACACACACACAAGTCCACCACTGAAAATAGTTCCCAACAAAATTACTGTTTCCTCCTGTTTGAGAAACATTTGTTAAAAACTACAATAGCCAGCTGTTTTATAGAATTGCTGAGTATTTAAAAATATTAATGTAACAACCTGTGGTTTTATTATGAAAGAATGTGTTATTTCATATAGGTATTTTATTTTGAAACAGAGGGACTGTGAATGTTAAGTTTGGTTTTCTTGGGACAAAAAAGGGAGAGAGAAAAAAAGGAGAGAAGAACGGGGTTCACCGGAGCGTGGAGAGACTGTGGATGTTTGGAAAAGCGAGTCGAGGATTCTAAGTGCGGATACCGCTCGTTAGCGAACACGGGCTACCGGAGGAAAGTGAGACGGAGAGATTGTCGTCGCTTTTCCC
>JAVQJF010083074.1:0-22978 GCA_036023855.1 Gadopsis marmoratus | reverse complement strand
GGAATTGTTGGGTCTGTAGATATAGAGTTGGCTTGAACTTGCTCTATATTTACAAGTGCTATGAGATAACTTTGTTATGATATAGCGCTATATAAATAAAATTTGATTTGATTTGATTGTTGTCTCTCTTTATTAACTAAAGAATTTAGATAAAGTAGAGATTTAGTATGTTTAAACAGAGCCAAGATAAGGTAGAAACAGAAAAAGATTAGAGCTACCGTAGAGATATAGTAGAGATGGAGTATTTTTGTACCTGACTAGTTTCTTGTTGTCTGTCTTTATAAAACAGCAGCTGGTCTGAGGTCAGTACACTCCACATCAAAGTCCAGTTCTTCCTCTGCTTCTTACCGCTCTCTGAGATTTTAGCCACATTCAGGTGTTCGCCTTTCAACTCCACCTGGACACACACACACACATTATCAGCAAATAAAGGGAAAATAATCATGGAATTAGATAGTTTTAATTATTTGAATGTTCTCATTTAATTCTGAATGTGTTCTTGAAAGCATTTAGACTCATCTGCACTATAAGTTATTTGTGAAGTTTGTAGATTTTTTGCGATAGTTCTTTTAAAGATGTGGGTCAGTGCAGCTATTTTCAGGCAGTTTTAATTAAACCAGTTAATTGTAGCCAGTGTTGTGGAAATCAGTTTAAAATGTGAGGAATTTCAACCTCCCTCCCTGGTTTAATCCATTGTTTTTCATCCTGTGTTATGTCCCTCAGGTCCACCAGGTGTTCACACTTGCCTGGTAATCAAGGCCCTGTATTGTGGGAGTAAACCAGGTGGGGTGCATTAAAAATGCCTGATTGTCCCATCAGAGACTCATGCCCTGGTAGGCCAATTGTAGATTGAATGGGTGGGGTCTCAGGCTTATATGTGGGAACAGAACAGACTCAAGGTGTCTTTGGGCTTGTACCACTTGTGCAGAGGAGGACCTCAGGTGGTTGTTGGACTGAGTATTGAAACTAAAAGTTGGTTATTATACTGGAAATTGACATGTCAGTGTGATGTATCTGGAGTCTTCCTGCATCCATCCTGTCCCTCTTCTCCTCTCAACAACCACAAATGTGTCTCCAAATTTTCTTAAATCAAGTTTCATTTTGATTCTAATTTTGATTTCAATTAGAAATACGTAGAAATACTGTCTCTTAACTGAGAGAAGTAAGGTTTTCAGGACTCAGACTGGAGCAAGATTATTTTTACTGCTTAATGGTGTTTAGTCTCATACTCACCAACGGTTCAAAAACAGCAGCTCCTACTCCTGCAGCGAAGACATTGTGCTGAGACTGATTCCTGCGATGCCGAGAGATCTGCAAACAGACCAAATGAGCTAATGAAAAACTGAAATGCACCGACGGTAGGGTGGAGGTTCTTTGTGTCTACTTACAGGTTTCTGAGGAAGGTCGGACTCCTGCAGCACCAAAGACTTGGACTGACTCAGGCGGTCTCCAGGACTCTGTGTGCTCTTAATGCGCATGTGCACTGCTCCCTGTGCCGCTGTGCTGTGCTGTGGAGGCTGAATCCGCGGTGGCTGCTTCACGGCACTCTGAAGGTTTGTGATTCTGTGGATAAACAAACAGAAGTCAATGTGAACTTTTCACTTCGTGTTGCTATCGATCAATTTCTCACTTGGTGTGTTCACAAACACTTAACTCATTTGTATTTAAAGGAGGCATCTACTGATACCCTATTACCCGACTAGAGCATTGCGCTCCCAGAACGCAGGGCTCCTTGTGGTTCCTAGAGTCTCTAAAAGTAGAATGGGAGCCAGAGCCTTCAGCTATCAAGCTCCTCTCCTGTGAAACCAGCTTCCAGTCTGTGTTCAGGAGACAGACACCCTGCTCACATTTAAGAGCAGGCTGAAGACTTTGTTCTTTGATAAAGGACCGACTCAGGTGAGCCCTGAGCCCCATTCCCCTTAGTTATTCTGCTATAGGCCTAGATAGACCCATGATGCACTGAGCTCTTCTCTCCTCCTCTCTGTACACTCTGTTTCTGTGACTGGATCTGTGGAGTCAGGATCTGTGGATACGGACTGCCTGCTGCTCCTGTGCTCCTGCTCAACAGCCGCTGCTGCTATTATTGTTACTGCTTTTGTTATTAGTGTTATTATTATTGTATTGCTACTACTACTTCTTATTGTTAACATCAGTACCATTGCTACTTCTATTGCTTTCATTCTGTATGTGGAACTGTACTGTGCTGCTGTGTGTTCTCTATCCTCCTGCTCTCACTCTCTCACTCTACCACCCCCCCTTCCCTCTATCTCTCTCTGTCTCTCTGTCTCTCTCTCTCGCTCTCAACCCAACGGGTCAAGGCAGATGACCGCCGTTTTTCCTTGCCACTGTCTCCCAGTGCTGCTCATGGTGGGAATAGTTGGGTCTCTGTACAAAAAGAGCCGGCCTAGACCTGCTCTATATGAAAAAGTGCTATGAGCTAACTTTGTTATGATATGGCGCTATATAAATAAAACTTGAAATCAATACAAAAAATATAACATTGCATTGCAAGTGCATTTGCATGGACCATGCAACATCTTTTTGAGGAGGTCTGCAGCATACAAATGGTTTTGAAGGGATGCACATTTACAATTATATTGTATAACCAGTGGTGGCAGATGTACTCAGACTGTTTACTTTGACAAAAGTAGTAATTAAAACTTACCTATACAGTAGAATAATATGTAAACACTGAAGTACAATTTTGAGGTACTTCGAGTACAGTACTTGAGTAAATTTACTTAGTTAAATTCCACCATTGTCTATAACAATATCTAGGCCTAACACTTATTTATTTTCACAGAAACATCTGCCCATAGATGAGCTGCTCCTGTTCCTCATGTGCCTGTCAGCAGGCCTGCCTCTCAGGAAACTTGTCAGGCAGACACAATCCTTTGCACGTCTGCAGGACCATGTGGAGAGAGGTGTATCAGGAGGGTGAAAGAGAACAAACTTTTTGACAAGTCATACCAATTTCTGTGTGGAAGCATTGAGGAGAGGTTCAACGTAGCATGCTACCTGGTCAACTACCAGAATGTTGTTGATGCTTGAATATCCCAGAATACAAAAATTTAATTATTGCAGCTAGGCCCACAATAATCAGCAGCAAAGTTCACTTTTATAATTGCTCACATCATATACTGTAACTTTTCATGTAGTTACATGGTTGTTATCATGAACCATCATCAGACCATTGATACGTTTGCCTCCCCAAACGAGAGCAGAGTTATTTAAGACCCCATCTGTTAAGTCATACCAATGGGAATCTCTATGATGAATGAACAAAACATGAATAGACATGCTTTAGTGGTATAGATCATTCCTTTCCTGGATTTTAATTGAGAGATCTACCATACAGTTATGCTATTTTGAAAGGGAAAGCTAAAGCAAACAACCTATGAGCAGATCAAGTCCATTGTCACTATTAACTGTTAACTGTGGAGCATCGAATTATTGCCACTTGATAGTAAATGATGAGCGTGAGCATTAAGCATGACCAAAATAATTAACAAATTATTAATAAATAACAATTAATCTATTGTAATCAAGTTTATGCCTGAAGTGTGAATGATGTTATTATTGTTTATTTAATTTAGCTCCAACTACACATATTGATGGCATTCAAAGCTACAAAACAATAAAGTATTGAATGTATCACCTAAATGGTGTTCAGGTACTGTGGTCAAATAGTGCCAATGTTTTTTGCTTTCAGTTTTACTTGTCCATTCATGAAAATATCTGTCACATACCATTTCTGCCAAACTGCTGTTTTGATCCTTCCCTGCTACTCTTCTTTTTTTTAACTATTATTATTATTCTTTGACCCCTTGGTCTGTTTTCTCTGCTCTGAGGAGACAGAGGACCCAAGGACAGAAGATTAATCTGAATCAAATCAAATCAACTACATTTATAACACTGAAAAGCACTTGTGTTCATCAAATACAGATCTGTTTCAATGAAAAACATACCATCCACAAAATACTATTTTCCAAAAATAATTTATTAATGGAATGGAATGTTAAAATGTTTCCTCCTTTTTTATATACAACCTTACTACCTTGATCCATTTAATATCCTACAGTCTATTTATAGTTAATGTTAATGTTTCTGCCTGCAGGATACTAGTCTCTTCCTGCAGGGGCTTGCAGCCAGAGGTGATTAGGTGGCACCTGTGTGGGCCAAGGCTTATTACCAGCCTGGTGCCATTGGATCTCGCTCTTTCTCCCCTAGGATCCACACTGTCCAGGTTTTGGTTTGGTTTCAGCAGTCACACAAACATACATCCCTCACTTAACCATGCAGTCCTTTCACTACTGATGCTCTTACTTTCCACATCTCATACCTTCCTGGTAAATTTGTTTATTTCTAATAAAAACATATTGGCACTTTTATCTGGCCTGCCTCTCCTCGTTGTCACATGCTTTGAGCCAGTTTGTGAAATTAATTGTAGAAAATTATAATTACATTTCCTTTCTTTTGTTGACAGTGACACTTGGCTTCTTTGGTGTTTGGTTTCCCAACTGGCTGTGGTTGGTGTAACAGGTATGGCATCTGTAACATTCTTCCTCAAGAAGTCACGGTCCACTCCCAACATTGGAATTCTTTTTTTAAGAAGTAGGATTTCATTCTTCATGGTTTGATTGTAATTCATTTTATTATTTGGCATTGACAGCTGTTGCTGTTGGTGCTGTTCATTGAACTGCAGTTTCACCACCTCCATCTTTGACACTACGCTGGCAACTTCCTCTTCCATGCTTAATTCCAGCACACAAGGCGAAGTTCCTTTGTGCAACACTGTTTCTGGTTGCTGGTGATCAGGGATAACATAGGATAACCTTGTGGGATACTACAAACACATACTATGCAAAAATATGTAATTTTTTATAAATGTTGGGGGTAATTTCAAAGGCATTTTAAATACGTTACTTATCTCATGATATTTATCACCTACTCACAATCATATTGGCAGACCTGTAAAATTAAGTGTTAGCCAATCTTCTTATGTTTCATAATTACAAGGACCACTGTGTTCCTGGGAACCTTCAAAGCAGCAGAGCTTGTAACCTTCCCCAGATCTGTGCCTCAATACAGTCCTGTCTCTGAGCTCTGTAGGCAGTTCCTTCCACCACATGGATGGGTTTTTGATCTGATATGCCTTGTCAGATGTGAGACCTTATATAGACAGGTGTTCCAAGCCATGACCAATTAATTAAATTTACCACAGGTGGACTAAATTTCAAGTATTATAGCAAAGGAATCTTGCTATAATGCCCATTTGATATTTCCTTTTTTTCTTTTTAATACATTTCTAAAATTCAGTTTTTGCTTTGCCGTTATGGAGTGTTGAGTGTAGATTGATGAGGGAACATTTTTATTTAAAAGATTTTAGGCTGAAACATAGCAAATTGTAAATGAAGTGAAGGGATCTAACACTGTATATGAGCCTACATATTGGTATCATGGTGATAGCGATAGTGATGGTGACATCAACAAAGGGCCCATTACGTCTGTCTCTCTAGTAAATGTCTTTATTCATTTATTCTCTACTCTATGCTTCTGCGTACTTGCATGTTTCTCTTTGCTTTCTGTCACTATTTGTTATATGTATTTCTCGGTTTGTGTGCTTCTACGGCATCTGTGACTCACAGACAAACAAGACAGCAGGTGGTGTGTGATGTAATATGGGGTGCATATAAATCTGCTGGATTTACCTGAGGAGGAAGCAAAACCGGGAAACAAGAGACATCACTGGCAAGTGGGACCCCTAATGGGTTCAGTTTTTAGAGATGTCTAAATATACTGAGACTTTTCTTTGGGTCTTTGGGAGTGCAGAAGTTGAGGCATTTTCTTCATAGTATTTCTCTGAAAGACTGAAGCTGAAAAGATTTTATGAACATTACTGTTCATACTAATTGAAATTTTAATTGGGCTTATAAATTCACAACATTTGTGTACCTCTACGATTCCTGGGATTCGCGAGTAGAGGATGTCATCGTCAAGGTCCAAGCTCCCTCTGCTCCTCAGGATCCTCCTGTGCAGCTCCTTTGCTCATATCCAAGTTATCAGCAGTAGGAGACAAACCATACGTACTGCCGGTTCACTGGGTTGGGCAAGCGGCAGCTCCTGGGACAGGAGGGATGTGACAGCTAGAGATGGAGAATACCTGCTGGGGATAAAGAGACTGAGAAGGCTTTACTGTAATGTGGGCATCGGCTTCCACATTCAGGTCTTACCAAATGGGAAGATCACTGGCGTGCATAATGAAAACAGATACAGTAAGTATTTTGCAATTCCCTGTTGAAATCCATGTAAAGCAGGCAAATAACTGTGGTTAACACAGGTCATAACCATTTTTTATTAATTAAGCAAAGATCAACACTTGAGTAACTAGAGAAAGAATTGTGAATTAGGGCCATTCCTATATGGATTGATAAAATATTTATTTATCACTACCTTTTAATTAGCAGTGATTTCAATATATACACATACTGTATCTATAAATATATCAATTAAATACAAGATATGTACAATAATAACGTGGAATTAATTTGGGCACTACTGGTGGTGTGGAATTTAGTCGTGTGGAAGTGAACATATCTACACTGACAGTAAAACGGAGATGTTTGGGTTGTCACCCCTTCCAACAGATGAAGGTAGTCTGTGTCAATGTGGAAATGATTCAGCCTCTTACCTCTAGTCAGAAATTGATATTACACAGGGTTTTGTAAAAAAATAACATGGACTTACTGCTTCTGTCCGATACCACAGTCTAGGAGTGAAAGTGTTATGTCAAGTAGCATAAAGCCAGCAGGAATACTCTCTAGCTTGTGATTTGAGTCATCCAACTCTCTGATTTTTGTCATTGTAATCAGAATTAATACAAATGTGAAAAACAAATCTGAAGCTTACATAGAGCCTTGATCATTCACTACAGAGATCCTACTGTTTATACATTCACAACATATAAAGATCTGTGTGATTTATTATGCCAGGTCTGATTTTCCCTAATGTCAGAGGATTCCTTAGATCCCAAAGCCATATGCTTTCACTTTCTGATGTCTTTAGTCTGCTGCTGATCATTTTCACATTTCATCCCAGGCCTTTTAGAAATTTCCCCAGTGGAGAGAGGAGTGGTGACTCTGTTTGGAGTGAAGAGCGGCCTCTTCATAGCCATGAGCGTCAAAGGGAAACTCTATGGTTCGGTAAGAACTCATTAGGGCTTGCTAATTTGATGACAAGATGTGTGACCTGAACTAAAATTGTCAGCAATTTATATTAGTATGTAGTATTATAAGGAGGGATTAGGTATCTGATGGTAAGAGGGACGTACTGAGGACAGCTTTTGACCCTGATGCCATTTTCCCATACAGCTGGTATATCTATGCCAAACTATGCTTTGAGAAACCTCGTTTAAATCTCATGCTCCTCTCCTGTGGATCCAGCTTCCAGTATGTGTACGGGAGGCAGACCCCCTCCTCACATTTAAGAGTAGGCTTAAGACTTTCCTTTTTGATAAAACTCGACTGCTTGCCGTTCTCTCTTCTCTCTCCTTCTGCTGCTGCCTGCGAGTGTTTCTACCTCTGGATCTGTGGAGTCTGGATCTGATTCTGTCTGGAACTTTGTTCAGATATGGCGCTATATGAATAAAACTGAATTGAATTGAATGAGACACACACTGTGCAAATGGTTTTCCATAGGACAGGGTGACATGGTAAATGGTGTTTGCCCAGATGTTTTTTCAGGTTCGCACAAACAGCAGCAAAAGCCTGTCACCTGCAGCCTCCTTATCTAGACAGCTCACTGTGCCTGTTCCTCCCTGAATTACAGCTGTTTACAAAAGGGCCTTTCTGCCACCATGAGAAAACCGATTTCCTCATTATAACAACAAGGCTTTTTTTTTGTTAGGCAAAGGCAAAAAGACAATCAGTCTTCCTGACTGAACTTACACTAAGCTTTATAATCAAGTGTCAAACTTAATTGTGTAATTATGAATTATTATGTGGTCAGTTTGTCAGTAAATGTATAACTCACAGAGGCAAATAATCATATACTGTATGTATTGTCAGATGTAAGCTAATACTGTTTATTTGACAGATTATTGATTCTGCAGCAGATTGAAAGGAAACACGAGGAGAATGTCATATGATGTACCCTTGATTTGCTATAGTGAAAGTCACCTATCACGAGTGCAAGAAGACATGTGGAAGACATGTAAACCCAGCATGATGCAGATTTCCACCTATTCTACCAATCCAACAACAGTATGACATACGCACTCATCTCTTGCTCGGAATTTCTATTTTTAAAACAGAAATACTGATTTATCTCACTAATCAATGAATTCACATCATTGATTAGTTTCCTCTCTCTTGATGTTAAGTTACTGTCAGTAAAATAAAATGCCTCATAGCACTGGAACCACTTGCTAACTCCGAGCATTGCAACATGCACTAACATACCCACACTTTCAGAATCGCGTTGGGGCTGCATTGTTTTCTTTTATTTGCATTGAAACACAATGAATGTGTGTGCAGCAGGAGAGTAGGAACAACAATAAATAAACTGGCAACATCAGCAGAAGATGTGACAGTATCACACACCCGATCGTCGTCACTGAAACATCGCCTGACATTTCTTCACATGTCTTAAAGGATCAGGATTTACATGTGACTTACATAGACCTCTAGAGTGCATTGTGACTCTGCTTTGTCATGAGCAAAGGTGGTAGCAGTGTGACACGTTGTCTTACAGTCATAAATGTGAAATTCTCACATTTAAGAAACTAAAACGATGATTAGTATTAACTTAATAAATTACAGTTTTCTCTCTTTATCCTCCTCTTCCCCTCCTCAGGGCCACTACAATGAAGAATGCAAGTTCAAGGAGAATCTCCTGGTCAACAACTATAATGCCTATGAATCCGCTGCATACCCTGGCATGTACATTGGCCTCAGCAAGACTGGAAAAACCAAGAGAGGCAACAGGGTCAAACCCACTATGACCATGACACACTTCCTTCCCCGGATATGTTAAGTTTAAGATCAAACTCTCAATGATACAGAACAAAGTCAAGTTCACTGTTGGACTACTCATGTTCTCCTTGTACAACTAACACCATAATAGAAAACTCTGCTGCAATTTGAAACATTTTTGCCCAATTACAAGCCAACCAGCACTGTAGGCAACGTTTTATTATACACCAAGCAAAGAACCATGAAAATACAACATCAACTCCCTTTTTAGTTTTTATTAATTTTGCACATGGAGTATGGGATTGAAAAAGGTGCTGGATTAAAACAGAGTCCAAATCAGGTTCCTTTGTGATCATCAGTTTTTTTCAAAATTGTTCCAGTGGAAATGGTATTATTGTGTCATCACATGCTTCACACTTAGAGATTTAATCTATAAATGGTCAGATATTTCAAGCCCCAAATCATCATGTGAAGGATTCTAAAGCCATTACCTGTCTCAGGTAGCTGAGGCAGGGACCTGAGTATTTATAATCAGGTCACGTACAATAATAGTGAGACCCTTCATGTGATCTTTACTATATTCAGCAACACCTTCAGAATCACCTACAAAAGGAGATGTTTCAACCCTACTTGTCCATCTCACATGCATCTGACTGAACAAATATGGTTCTGTTCTTTATTGATTCAGCTGTCTACACAGCTGAATCACGTTCAGTCTGTTTTGTACAGTTTTATGCATGTAATTACAGTGATTGTGTACTAGGCTCTGAGCACTGCCAAAATGCTGGTGACCCCTCAACAGACTGGCTGAATGCATCCAATGTAGACACTGATGGAGGACTTAAGGCCTGGTCACACCAGATAGTTCTAACAAAATAGGTTGTGCAATTGGTAGTAGTGACTACTCCCAGAGCTAGTTGGTGACTTGCAGGGCTAATAAACTAGTCAGCCAGGAACATGCAAACACTAGTCAGTCACAAGAGCTCTCTGAGCTGGCCCGCTTGATAACTGTTAGTGTTTCAGCTAACTCAATTGCCAGCGAGAGTTCACAGTGTTTATTCAAGAAATGTATTATTAGCATTGACTCCTGCTTCACAACTACAAGCCTGCTGTGGAGTAGATATATAAACCTGGACGATGCAACACAGCTAATCAGCTCTGATAGCTTCCTCTGTTTTGGACTCTCTGTCAGCCAGAACTGTTCAACAGTTCAATCAGCATGTGAACATTCACCAATGTTGAACTTGATGCAAACGATTTGCATGGATTTACTTGGTTTACTTCACTCCCCACTCAACTTCACTGACCACAGTCTCTCCTTTGAAATTAATTGTTGCCATTTTAAATGCTAATATGACCAGGCCTTATAGCTGATGTGCTGCTGAGCTGTTTTCAGAATGCAGCAGCCAGTGCAGACAAGGTGTAGTTCAAATTCCTTTCATCAAGAAGGACAGTGCCCAGATGTTGGCTGTCCAGTCCTAGTGTTTAGAATTAGGAAGTTGGTAGAATAGCCTTTTTGATAAAGGGACTTTGGTTAATGGGTTTTTCAATTTATTAAAGAAAATACCAGTTGATTCTGCCAACTCTGACCAATGCATTTCCACCTAAGTCAGCAAATTGTCAAATAAATCTCTTCCTCTTTATTTGGAGAAGTGACAGGATGATCAATAAAAGCCAGGATGACACATACATGTCTAGACCTGCTCTATAAGTTTGTTATGATATGGCGCTATATAAATAAATCTGAACTGAATTGAATCCTCTTGCCATTGAATGGGATCAACATAATTGTTTGCTCTAAATAAATGATTGTCAAAGCTGCTTTGCTTCTCTTATATTTAGGTTAGACCCATTTTGGATGTATTTAATTAACTCTATAACACCATATTCTAGCAGGATTTCTACCAGTACTGTGGTACTTCAGCAGGTACCACAGTACTTTGGCTGGTACAAATGGACATCTGTGAAGGTACCAGTAGCATTGAATTTGACTACTGCCTTTTTACCTTATTTATCATTGTTTCACAATTTCACTGAATACAAAAATGCCCAGAGGAATTTAAAAAAACGACAAAAAAATCAATAATCTTCTACAACTGCCTTCCTTGGCTGTGAGAGGACCACTCTTGGTTTTAAATTCAGCTTTATTTACTGTAGAAACCTCATCATCTACTTCCTGTTCTCCATAACAAAAATTAACAGTACCCTTTGGAGGGTCACAGGGGACTGGAGCCAAACCCAGGTGACGTTGGTCGAGAGGCGGGGTACACTCCATATAGGTCGCCAGTCAATCAGAGGGCTGACACTTAGAGACGGACCACCAGTCACACTCACATTCATATAGAGCCGGCAATTAACCTAAACTACATGTATTTAGACTGTGGGAGGAAGCTGGAGCACCTAGAGAAAACTTGTGCAGTCCTATGGAGAAGAACTTTTGTTTGGACATCTCAGAAGGGGAAAGCAGGGCTTAGCTCGGCTTTGTTGAGCAGGGGAGGAGAACTGCTGACCCTGACTCTGGATATTGTCGAGTGGTGGAAAGAGCACTTTGAGGAACTCCTGAAGCCAACCAAAATGTCCTCTGTGGTGGAGGCAGAGTTTGAAGGCTCAGGGGAAGCCTCACCCATATCCATGGCAGAGGGCTCCAGGTGTGGATGAGTTTCGCCCTGGGATGCCAAAAGATCTGGACATAGTTGGACAGTCTTGGCTGACATGCCTCTTCTGGGTTGCATGGAGGTCGGGGACAGTGCCTTGGAGCGGCAGACTGGGGTGGTGGTTCCCATTTTTAAAAAGAGGGACAGGAAGGTTTGCTCCAATTATTGGGGTATCACTGCTCAGCCTGCTCAGGCTGCTGGGGGATTCATGGGAATTTTCCTGTCCAGTCTACATGTGTTTGGACGTTCGACTGTGTTCTGTGGGGAACTGTAGGAGAATGGAGTATTAGGGCTGTTGCTACGAGCTATCCAATCTACATGTGATAAACCCTATTTACTGTATATAACCAAAGTGAGAGCTGTGTCTGCATTCTCGGCACAAAATCAAACATGTTTTCAGTGGGCGTTGGACTCCACCAGGGTTGCCCCTATGGTTCTGTTGGCTTCATCTGACTGTGACCTTCAGCATGCACTGGGCAGAAGCAGCTGGGAGGCCATGGTTCTCTGTTGGAAAATGGTGGATTGCTCCCTTGGGGTTGGGAATGTGTTACTGCCCCAAACAAAGGAGTTAAAGTATCTCAGGGGCTTGATCGAGAGCGAGGTTAAAATGGAGCGTGAGATGAAGAGGCAGATGGGGGCAGCATCAGCAGCAATGCAGGCCTGGGACCGTTCTGGTGAAGACGGACGTGAGCCAAACGGTAAAGCTTTCAGTTTACCAGTCAATCTACATTCCAACCCTTTCCTTACATTATATCACTTGCCAACTCACATGACACAATTATTGTAGTTCTGTTTTCTGTTATGATGTTAAAGTTAAAGTTCAAGTGATTCTCATTAATAATCAGCATGCTCTTATAGGCTGTGTTCTGCTCTGATATATAGGCCCCATTAGCTACTTTGTGATAGGGGAAACAAGTCATGTAAGGGAAGGATGGAATCAAATATAAACCTAGGGTGAGAAAAAACTAAAGACTTCACCCTTCTCTACCAAAAAGCAGACATCACAGTACTCTAAATATGAAACTTTTGTCATGCTACAACAGGTTGTCAAAATGTATATACCCCATAATTTGGTGGTTTTAAAAGGTAATGGGCAAAACACATCGTTCTGCTGCAGTAGGCTACAATGGAGTCTGACGTTGGCCAGCGAGCACCCTCCCTCCTGACCTCGAAAAAATACTTTCTCTAGTAGCTTGTTTAAAATTACTATTATCATAAAAGGATTTGGAAGATGTTACATTATATAACCATGACCATGAGCCATTGGGTCGGCAAACTCAGTCACGGGTGGGTGTTCCTGTTTTCCGCCGGCAAGTGGCGCCGCTGAGCCATCTGCGTGATCATCTTATCTTTGCTTTAGTAGAGGATCGTCTTCTGCCACGGCAGATACAAATACGAGCGGGTAGAAATAGTTGCTCACGATTGGGCTGCTCGAAAGCAATAAACTGCCAATGTCGTCAGTCCCTCCCTCTGCGTGCGCGCGCGCGCGCGCGCGTGAGAAGCTCGAGACAGACAGACGCCAGCGGAGTTAGAGGAGCGCGAGCCCCCTCAGCTCTGTAACCACTGACGGTCTGTTCTGTCTCCTGGCTGCACGCGCTGCGGCGGACCGGACGGGACCTCCCGGAGTCCAACTCATGAGAAACAGTGGACTAATGAATTATTATTCATTTCTGGATAACTGGAGCCAATGAGCCCCGCGGAGCCGCCTCACTGAGAGCCAAAGCTGCCGCTGTGCACCTTGAAGGGGCAGATTGCTTCTAGAAGGGACCCTGAGCTTCACTGAGGGATGTGTGTGTTGGTGCCGCTGCAGAATTTAGGGGACATTCTCATATTGGAATAGCAGAGGCCAGCGCCAGTTCTCCCTTCGGCGCTGTCAACCCGAGCCCTGACTTGCTGCTGTGAGCCTTTCCACGGAGGTTTGATGGAGTTTAGAAACTCACCAGTTTTACTCAGTGGGTAGAGGAGGTTTGTGTTTGGAATATGCTGTCACTCATGACTGCCCCCCATGACAAGTCATTTTTTTTGTCTTCTGTAACTAATCCAATAAGATTCTGAAAAACAGTGAGTGTCAGAGCTGCTTCAGAGCTGTCCTGTATAACATGACCGGTCAGTGGAAGTGCATTTTAAATTGTGGTTTTGCTCCTGAAGAGTTACCCTCCTGTTCATGTGCTGTTCCCATTATTTTGTCCAGCAGCTGCAGCTCCACTGCAGCCTGTCTGTGCTCAGTGTGTGTATCAGTGTGGGTTATTCACAGTGCTGCTATGCAGACTGACTGGAGCCACGCTCAGACAGCTCGACTGTAACCCCAATTCTTTCTGAGGCTCAGGCCTGGACTGCTCGCACAGAAAGAACCCTTTACAGCTGAGGAAAAGCGCTCTGCAAGACTCGATCCAGAGGGACAACTCGTGCGGAATAGCAGATGTTACACAGCTTTGTGTACTATTGTGGATTATTCAGGATGCTGCTATGCAGACAGAGTGGAGCCACAGAAAACCTGCTGGTGAAGTTAAAGTAACACAGCTGTGCAGCTTCTGTTAGTGCAGTTGAACAGCTTGTGTTACACAGCTGAAGGTTTGCCAGGTAGGTAGGTTTTTGTTGCAGGGTTTAGATTGTGCACTATTGAAAAAAAAACCTCATACTGGTTAAGTATGTGTACATTCTAAATGGGAAGGCTTCACATAGATTGGGACCAAATGTTGTGTCAGAGTCCCCTTTGACGTCTTTACAGTAATGAAGCAAATGCTTCCAGCAGGTGAGGGATTAGAAGGATGACGCTCACATAGTGAGTGATACATTTTGTTGGACAGTTTTATAAGGCTTAGCAGTCGATACACATACTTCAGTTGCACTTACATTCTGCATAGTTGAAAGTAGATTTGTTCCTAAAATTGATTTAACGTTTGCTTGTTAGTTACACTAATTGTTGGAAAATGAAGAACCCTCATCCAATCAGCAATACCTGGACTAGATCCATTAACAAAGACACAGTACTAATCCCTGTGCCAGGCACTAACAAGAAGTTCAAGAGGAAGTCTCGGGAGCCTAAAAGGCTTTTCAGTGACCCTGAGCCTGAGAGGATGAAAACCTGCCCAGCAGACATGTCAGATGTGGACTTGGTAGATGACACCCAGACAGAGGTGTGTAATGTCAGCAGGTTGGCTCCACTACAGAGACAGCTGCTGATGTCACAGGAGGCCATGGCCAGTACTACAGGGATTCTGTCAGGACTGCCAGAATGCAGCGTGGCTCCACCTCAGAGTGGTGCCATAGATATGAGGATTGGCATTAACGTGCCCACCATCACTTCCAAACTGTCCCAGTTACCTGTTTCTCCATTCTCTAACCCGGAGATCGCCCACTGGCCCATGGCCATCTCCCAGCCTCTGTCCAACAGACTCAAGCTGGGCCTCCGCTCTCCTTTCCCTCTGTCAACATCACTCAGCAGCAGCCACAGCCACTCACCCAGCCACCAGGCCTTCTCCCTGGAGCCCTCTCTGTCAGGCCAGACTGTAGCTCTGCCTGTCCCCAGAGCCCCCCAGACCTCCCAGTGTCACAAACTCGAGGAGCCCCAGGTCCAGTCACCTAAGGTGAATGTGTGTCATGAAAAAGAAAAAATTATCTATGTATTTAAAGTAGTGTAGTAGTGTATTTTAGATTATTAATTAGCTCAATGAATCAATTAGCAAATAGACTGAAAATTAAGCAGTAACAATGTTGATAATTGATTAATGGTTTATTAAGTCCCAAACACCAGTTTCTCCAATGTGAGGATTTGCTACACTGAATATATATGGCATGTATTTCAAACAAAACAAGAAAACATCAGTTCTGGGACTCTGTGCTCGCTATTCTCTCACATCTTGTAGACTAAGTGAATTAATGGATTAATTGAAAGAAGAATAGATAGATAGATGAATCAGAAATTAAAATAATCATAAGTTGCTGTGCAGCTGTAATTAAGTGCAACTTAGTTCTTTTCAAGCTAATTTATCTACTCTATGTGTTGTGCTAATTAGGGATGGGCAATACACATCAACGATTATTAATCAATGCTTTTCAAAGTGGCATTTATTGATATATGCTGATTCTGGTGACCCATTAAACATGTAACAGCCAATATGAATGAAAACCATAGACGTGGGTATCCATGTTCACTAGAGCATCTCTATTCAGTATAGAGTCCTGGTTCCATGGTGACTGAACAGTCTAACTTCTCTCATCCTGCTTCAGGAACTACTTGTTTCCTGGTTTCCATTATGGACCTACTGCAAAAAATCTGCCTTAACCATTTATTTCCTTTTCTAGTGAGTTAGAGAATCTTATTTTAACTAAAGAAATATCTGCCAACCTAGTGAAGTAAGACATTTCTAACAAAATGACAAAAAAAGTGACAGTGAGACTTAATTAAATTCAAACACATGTTCTTGCAATACATTGCATATAGATACAATATAATTAATATCATAATAAAAATACATTTGAATCAATGTTTCTTTATCATTGCCTGTAGCTCCATTCACATGATCCAAAGGTTGATTATGGTGGTCAGAATGATGAAATGCTGCCTTCTGGATCTGATAGGGCCCGGGTTGGCCGTGTTGACATGAGTTTCCACTACAGCCTCACAGCAGGGGATCACCTGATAGATGCTGATAGATGCTAGCAGGGCCGACCACGGCCAACCCGTGACAGTGTCCCCGGTATGTACTGCTTTGTGTCTGCTGGAGCCTAGACACAGCTCGGGGCTCAGCTGCTCTCAGTACCTTTGTAGCTTTTACCTGTATGTTAAAGGAAATGCAGAGAGTGGAGCTTCAGTCTAATCAACTAGATATGGAGATATTCTGAATGGAAAAGCCCTATGTGGGTGAAACCCTCTGTTCTAGAGGACGAGATCAGTAATAGCGTGCTGTTGTTGAGTTCAGTGAAACTTGGTAACGACTTACATTTGATCAGTTCTAATCTGAGCCTGTCTTGTCTTCTGTCTCAGGAGTCTCCCAGGAAGCGGGTTGGGGTAAGTGCTGATGGGCCTGGGCGTCTTCCAGAGGTCAAAGCCATCCAGCAGACCAGGAGGCTCCTAGCCAATGCCCGAGAGAGGACCCGAGTCCACACCATCAGTGCTGCATTCGAGGCCCTGAGAAAGCAGGTCAGACTCACTGTCCACACTGAAAACACACTGAGAGAATGTACAGTACGTACAAGCTCAAACACATACATGCTGTACACACAGACGCAGCTCAGAATCACATACAATGTGTTTTTGGTAAGAATAAGACTACACTGCAGGAAATAAAACAAGACGATGTCCCTTCACTTTAATTTTACTACAGTCTGTTTCATCTGTAGTCAGTAACCGAAGTGATGCACATTTTTTTCTGAACATTGCCAGATGTTGCAAGCACTGTGTAATATTCCTGTCACAGACCAACATCATGATGGCCACATGCAGTGCAGCAGTATCAACAAGCGCAAAAGAAAGATTTTATGATCCAATTGAAAACGGAACGCCGTTGTGTTGTCAACTGATTGCACCGGTTTCCTGCTGTGAACCAAGAGGCCATTTAATTACAGATGCTATTGAGCCAGGCTAGGTAGGACTTCATAGAGTGAGAAATGTATGACCTACAGTCAGTCAGGATCAGGCTGTTTAGAGCTCATCTCCTGCCTCTCCCTTCTCCTCTGCTTGAAGCATAAGGCTGGATTTTTGTACCTCATCAATTAGCAGTCTTACATAAGAGAGCAAAAAAAACCTCACACATCTTTTGCCACCAACTGACAGAAACATGATAGAGCCATGTTGTTGCATTGGGTAGCATAGTTTCATTCATTAATAGTTTATTCCATTCAGCTTCTCAAATTACCAAAGGAGTGTAAACACAGAGCTGAGCATGCTCAGTGACAGTGCAGTGATACTGTATATACATGTGATTTTTTGTGAAGCACGCTGAATGCAAGGGTGTGGTTGTACTGACAGGATTCGTCCTTCTCCTTGATTCCATTCCAGCGAATTGACTGTGTCAATCAAACATGTAAAGTCATCCTCTGCCCCTCCCTGTCCATTTCCTTCTCTCTCCAGGTGCCATGTTACTCCTATGGGCAGAAGCTCTCCAAGCTGGCAATACTACGTATAGCCTGCAACTACATCCTGTCTCTGGCTCAGTTGGCTGAGCTGGACTACAGTTCAGACCACAGCAGTCTGAGCTTCTCTCAGTGTGTGGAACAGTGTACCAGGACCCTGCAGGCTGAGGGTAGGAGCAAGAAGAGGAAGGTGAGGCTGCACTCATTCTCTATAGAACAGACATCACCAAACAGTGGCTGGTGCGAGGAACAAGCCCTTTATTTCACATTTCCTCTGCTTTCTCATTAGATTAGATAATATTTCAGTAAGACATTGTCCTGTCCACAGCACCAATTCCATCAGTACAACAACAGAGTCATGTAATACTCACCACTATGCTGAGGACACTTTCTCTTTTTAACACAAATAATAAAATAAGAGACTGCTAAGGTGCTGTCTGAACAGGTGAGTTTGCAGCCTGTGTAGAGTTTCTACAAACAGTTGTGATTTTGTTGAGTGCCAGCTGGGCCTCCCTTGTAGTGAGGGAGTAGCAAGCTGATAGGCAGTAGCAGAGATTAGTGGATGAGCTGGGGTGTATGGTTTTACCACATCCTGGATGCAGGGTGGACCTGTGTCATTTTCAGCATGGTAGGCAAGTACCAGGGTTTTGAATTGGATTCGAACAGCCACCAGTATCCAGTGCAGGGTGCGGAGGAGCGGAATAGTGTGGGAGAAGTTCTGGATGAGCTGTAGAGGTCTGATAGGACATGCAGGCACACCAGGCAGGAGCCAGTTGCAGTAGTATAGGCGCAAGATGGCAAGAGCTTAGACCAGAACCTGTGGTGCCTCCTGGGTGGGGAACGGACATATCCTCCTGATGTTGTGGAGAATAGATCTGCAGGAGTGGGTTTTCGCAGCGATGTTGGCAGTGAAGGACAGTTGATTATTCAGTGTCACGCCCAGATTCCTTTCAGTCCGAGTTGGGGACACCACAATGGTAATGTAGAGGTTATGGAAGGGAGACGTCTTCCCTGGACGGAAGAGCAGCTCTCTCTTGTTCAGGTTGAGCCATAGGTAGTGAGCAGACATTCACTGAGAGGCGTCAGCCAGACACACAGGGATTTGTGGGTTTCAGACTGTGGAAAAGACAGAATTAGTTGCGTTGAATCTGGTGGTACGGCAGCTGATACTTCTGTATTGCTTGCCATATGGCAGCAAGGTGTGGCAGGGGTGGGTATTGTCTTTTGGTATCCTTTGGGCTCTGTGCAGATACCTCACCTCTCTGATATCACTGATGCTCGGTAGATGGGTACCCATGATGTTCTGTGCCGTTTTAATTACCCGCTGCAGTGCTCATAACCCTGGTGGGCTCCAGTCTTGAGCACTAGAATGGAGGAGGTGCGACCAAAGTTAAATTAATTCCTAATGTAACACTTGGTGGTGGTGGTGCAATGCTATGTTGCTAAATGTATGCTGTCTGTGTTCTTTGGTCTACCTATCTCACCCCCATGCTTGTTTGCACACTGCTCTGTTTTGACGAAAGACATCCTACCAGAAATGCAGTTCCGCTGCTACACATTACTACTCCAACATTATTACAAGCAAGTGTAGATCATTTCATACAAAAATACAGAAACAGTCTGTTACTAACTGATCATGGTTATTTCCAACATAGAAATATAGGACATTGATATAACAGATTAATATAATAGATGTATCGCAGCAGAAGTGAATGCTTTTTACCATCCACATTTCCCTTTCTATCTTTCTTCTTACTTTCAGGGGAAAGAGGTGAGTGACATAGGGATTGGCCACCACTCCATGTGTGCACAGTAATGTCAACGTTGTATCATAGGCAGAATAGATGGTCACGCTGAGCCAATCAGCAGCCTGCTACACAACACAAAAGCCACCGACTCTGAACAACACCCACATTAGCTTCATGCTAACATCTCCTTATCTAACTTACAAACATGACCTGTCCGGTTAGACACTGCTGAGGTTCTTACTCTTAAATCTTACTAATACCTCGCAGTCAGCCCATGACATGTAGGGTACAGGCCAAGTTAGTTTACTTACTCATTCGGTGTCAATCAGACACAGGTAGGGACACGCCCTCCCAGCCGGCCGAGACGAAAGGAAACATTTATATTTCCCCAAAGAGCTTTTCTATTATCTTATTTACAATACATAAAAACAATGCTTATAAAAATACGGTTGACACTATTTTTGACTACAAAAAGGGATGTGATTTCAGTTGGAACTCTTTTGGCAAGGCAATGCAGGAGCACGACCCAAAGGGTCCACTGAACAGATTCCACCGCCTTGTGGCAATAAAATAAATATATTTCAAAGCGAGTACGCTTGGATGAAAAGGTTTTCATTTCTGAAACACGGTCATAGTGTACAGCTTCACACTAATGCAGTCATGTTTCTCTGTTAAGCTTAGATTTTTCCCTGCTTGCTTGCTGTTTCTCTCCGTGTGCATGTCAGCGTTTGTGTGTGTGTGTGTGTGTGTGTGTGTGTGTGTGTCTGTGTGTTCTCAAAGTCCCAGACACCAGATGTTTAGAGTGGAGGGGAAGTGGAGCTGGCGCCATGAAGGGCAGAGGGCAGTGAGAAGGCACGCAAATTGAAACCACACACACACACTTGGCACATTCCCCAGCAGTCTCTCCAACACATTCCCCCACTCTGCCTCTCCAGGCCATCTGCTCCAACATACTTTGAAACAAGGAGGGGAAAAAACACAGTCATCATCAGCCTGTCAGACAGCAGCAGCTGGTGGAGAGAGACTGAGAGAGAGGTGTGTGTGTGTGTGTGTGTGTGTGTGTGTGTGTGTGTGTGTTGGGGGGGGGCAGGGGTCTGGCAAGTTTGAAATGTTTTTTTTCTCTCAGAGCCATAGTCTGTGTGCACAGTTAGCTGCAAAAAAGAAATGTTTTGCTTCATTGTGATTGTGCACCACTATCGGCCTGAGGTCACACAAACAGCAAATCTCAGAGCTAACAGAAAGACTTTAATCTGCAGTTGCAGCTACTACTACAACTACACTACAAGAGCAGTGGTGGAAGAAGTATATATTTTACATAAACCTGCAGCGCAGAACCTTTGGCAGTGAGAGTAATTGCACGCTCATGATGCTCTGATTTCCATTATTTAGGTAGCGTAAATGTAATAGCTACACAGCATATTTTACAAAGACCAACCTGTCCAGGAGCAGTAACTTCACATTCAGACCTAAGTCCCTGCTCCTCTTTCAGCCTGTCCAACAAGGAAAAGCTACAAATGATTACCCCTGTTTGTTTCTTTTTGGACTTGGACTTTACTTTTCCTTCCTCTGAACTCAGTTTCTTTTTTATCTGGAGCATCAGAAACCTTTCTTGGATGCTTCTAAAGTTTTTCCTCCATACTCCTAGTTGCTGTAGCTACTCTGTCACTATGGTTTCTACCCTCAGCTTTAGCAAACCAGAGCCATGTAGAGAGAACTATCTGAAGTCTATGTGAATCATGTGACCATCAAGCATTTTGAACTTTTGTTGATGGGACTCTCTCTACATGGGTCAGGTTTTACTAGCCGTGCTCCAGCGTGGGAATGTCACCACACACACCAGATTAAAAAACTCATGGATTATTGTTGTGTAATCCCGGTGATTTTTTCCAACATTACACATATTGTGTGTAAAAACAGTCTTTTCTGCTGAAACTTAGCTTTTATGTGTTTTCTTGGATTTGAAAGTTAAAGGCAAAACTATATAGGCATATTTTGTACATTAACGCCCCTCGACCATGGTAGCATGAACAGTGGAGGACTGGCTGACCGTACCCGTAGACCCGGTCTTTGTCTCTCACACATAGCTGCTGGCAGTGTCAGCAAGCAGTGATGGAGACACAACGTTGCACATGAAAGAGATGAATTCAGTGGCAGCAAACAGAGGACATGTCCCAGCTGATAACTGTGATATACTGTATGTAGCAGAAATAACATGGCTATGGATATGTGCTGATACTCAGAATCAGAAACATGTTTATTGCCAAGTAGGTTTTCACATACAATAAAAATATGTTGTATAATATAAAGAGCTATACAGTGGTTAAAACTAAGAGAATTAAATGAACATTTTGAACAAGGAATGTGCAAATTTGCATAGAATAAAGAATATTTGCAATGTGCAAATAGACAGATGGATAAACCCCACATACATGCACAGTGGAGACCCTCTCACAGCAGCGCAGCTAGCCCAGCTACACCACAGGTAGCCACACCGTGGCTCTCTCAAAGGACTGTTAAAGCCTTACCTTAACAGTGCTGAGCTTTGGTGGTGGGACAGTAACACAGAATTTCATACTAAACAGACTAACTTTGGTTGACATCCACTCAATCTGTCAGACTGTTGAAGCCTCATATTAACTTCACATGACACATTTTTGCACAGAACAAAGACTGGATTTAGTCCCCCATCACTTCCACAGAAAGAGCATTAGGAAGGGATCATTTAATGGCCATTATGAAGAGGAGGATTAATTACAAAAAAGCTAAACCTGTTTCAGTTTTTTATGGGCACCTGACTAATCTGTGGGAGGAACCAAATCTTTCTTTCAAATTTGTATTGTTTTTGATCATTTGTAAGTCTTTACTTTTATCATGAACACCAATGTCCTTTTGTTAAGTGACATTAAAACATCATCTCTCATTTTACAAAATGGCATCAATGTTTTTAGAAAATAAGAATTAAAACGGAACTGAATGAATTCAACAATTGATCTGACAGTTTGTCATCATCGTCCTCGTCTCCCTCAGAAAATATATTATGATGATTATAATAACAACCTTGAAAAAATGTGAACTTGAAGCTGCTCCAATCAATATTCATATATTAACAGTGGGTCAACTGACTACGTGTAATGTAAAAGCTGTCGCTCGTACCGACAGGTCTGCAGATAAGTATCACTAACTCTGCAGGTCTGTGGTGGTTTTAGCATCTTTCAATTTGTTGTTTTGGTTTTTACAGCCCACAACTTAAATGATTTGGTTCCATATATTTTTTCCAGCTCTGGAAAAAATTAAGAGACCACTGCAAAAATGATCAGTTCTCTGGTTTTACACTTTATAGGTATGTGTTTGAGTAAAATTAACTTTGGAAATTTGGAAAAATAGCATCAAGTCAATTAAAGTAGCAGAGAGGGTTGTTAATCAGTTTCAGCTGCTTTGGTGTTGATGAAATTAACAACAGGTGCACTAGAGGGCAACAATGAGACGACCCCCAAAACAGGAATGGTTTTACAGGTGGAGGCCACTGACA